>JAHLSL010000060.1:5875854-6001921 GCA_025920805.1 Petroica traversi
GGGCGCCACCTGGCGGCGACGAGCGGCGGCTGCAGCGAGGGGAGGCGGCATTCCCGGGATGGGGCATTGCCGGGGCTCGGCATTCCCGGGACTCGGCATTACAGAAACGGGGCATTCCCGGGATCCAACATTTCCGGAGTTCTACATTCCAGGAATCCGACACTCCCGGGATCCGACACTCGCGGGTCCGAAACTCCCGGGATGGGGCATTCCCGGGACGGGGCATTCCCACCGCTGGGAAGAGACGGGACTCGCCCGGGCCTTCCTTGGACTGGGAACAAAGGCGGAATACCCGGTAACGGAGCCGCTGTGGCCGCAGCCCGCACTCGCGGCCGCCGGGCAGTTGGCAGCTTTCCTGCAGCTCCCATTCACCGCTTCTATAATTGTATTATTTACAACACTACAGGATAAGTTATCAAACTCTTGATGCAGCTTCTTGCCTTTCACACACCTGGGGACGCTCCGGTGGCACCCAGGGGACTGTACCCTCAAGGATGGTCACCACCGGTGTCCACAGCGGGATTTGGCTCCTGAGATGGACACCTGGGAGAGCTAGGTCAGCCTGCTCTGCATTTGACAGACACTTTGCCTGGTGGCTGAGCTGCTCAGCTGGTGCTCAGTGATGCTGGGCTGGGACCAGCATCACTCCTGAGCCTGTGGCTGGGGGGGCTCTGGCCCGGGGGTGAATTCAGTGCTGGGCACCAGCAGCTCCTCTGAGAGTCCCTGTGTGAGCCCCTGGAGAGCCAGCTACCAGCACAGGTGACAGGGACCGAGCTGTGTGAGGCCCATGCCTCGCTCCCCATGGACTTTGTCTCACCCACAGAGCGCCAGAGGAAGAGCTGGTAGAAATGAGTTACTGGCATTTCTGTTCAACGCCTCCCCTGCAGGAACTCAGCTTCTCCAGCCATCAAAGGCAGTCAGCAATGTCCTCCACTCTGCAAAAGTGTGCCACCAGAAATTACTGAAATCACGTCCCCATCTGAGCTGCTGATGCTGCCAGCTACCCCTCCATGCCCTCCACTTTCCCACTTGAAAAAACCTGGCCAAAACCAAAACCGAACAAAGAAACAAACCTTTTTGCATTGCTTGAGCAACCACAACGCACCTTCAGAGACACATCTGGCTGTATCACAGCTTAAATCATTTCAGTAAAGATGGTGTGAAAGGTACTGGCTCAAGCCACTCACATGCGATGGTGTTGTCCAATTCCACAGGCTAAGGTCCTACCAATATATGTCTTTTCCTCAACTGAAGTCTCTTGACTGTGCAGCATTGTTGGATTTCAGGGTAAGAAGTGCTGAAATGCAAACTGGAAGCTCATATTTAATTCTCAGTTGTTCCCCCAGGCTCCCATGGCTGATCTGAGCCCTCCCCAGCACCACAACCTGGACATGCACAAGTTGTTCCACAGCAGTGGAGTATTTGTGATTTTGGATGAGTGGGCCTGTAGTTCAATTTCCCAGTCAGCAGTGGAATGAGGTGACTGCTGCAGGGGCTTGTGTGGAGCTCTGCCATGTGAGTTAAGCTGGCCATAAGCCTTTCCCTTCCAGTTCTCTCCCAGCTGAGGGAACAGCCACGTCCCCACAGTGCCCTGCTGCCAGCCTGGAGAGCAGAGGGACGGAGCAGGACGTGCCCAGGGGCTGCTGCTCCCTGTGCTGGCACGAGCTGGAGCCATCAGCCTGCTTTTGCAGATGCCTCGTGCAAACAATTACATTTCCTCCAGACACCATTTGGTTTTCTCTGTGTGCTTCAGCTCTTCTGCTGTCGCCAGCTGGAGGGAAGAGGGTGGTCCCAGCCCACCCAGTGAGGGACCAGCAGTGCTCCAGGCTCACAGCCCCGAGGAGGATCCCAGGCAGGGGGGGCCTGGGGGTTCAGCATCACCAGGGACTAAAGGGATGTGAGGAAAACAGGACTCAACACCAGGTAAAGGTCAAGTTGCACTCCTGAACTGTCTCACCTCAGAATTGCTTTTGGGGAGCATTTTCCCTCTCTCAGTGCCCCCCCAGGAATCACCAGTGATCTCACCCAGTAGGTGAGATGGGGTCAAAAGGGCTCCACATGTCCCATCAGCAAACTCTGCACCAGCAGTCACAGCCAGGAATTCCCAGGCCCTCAACCTGGCTTTTTTTCTGCCAGGAGAGGCAACTTAAAAGTTTGTATCTCGCCAAGGGTGAGTGATATAAAATGAAAGCTTTCCAGAAAGCTGAATTTGTGGATTTCAGGGAATATACTGACATCTCAAAACATATTCACTATCAGGAGAAAAACAAGCTTTTCCGTGAGACAAAGTCACAAAACTGTTCTGTTTCCATGATGCTGAGCCATTTTGTTTTGATAATGTCAAAACATCCTAAAATATTTTCTTATGCAAAATACTAAACAGCTTAAGCATTTCAGTAAGGCAAAATGAAATTAATTTACACAAGCAAGTCAAAATGATTTGTTTTGACTTCCTCCTTTAAAAATTGTCAAATTACCAGAAACCTGAGATGTCAACACTAACAGTACCAGGTAACTCTTCCAGACTGTTTTAGAGCAGCTCTTGACTCAAGAGCAACTTCAGCCTTAGCAATATCCATTGTTTTGTTGTCACCTGGCCCATATCCCACTTTTCTGGAGCTCCTGGAAGGGAGACGAGGCCTGGGGTAAAGAGCTGACCACAGTTATGGGGTATGTACAACACCCTTGGGGCTGCCCTTCCTTTGTTTTTTGCTCCTCCTGTGACTTTACCTGGGACTGAGCAGTAAAACTGAATAAAATGACACCCAGGTGACAGCCCAAGGGAGAATTGTGGCCATCAGAAGCAAGACCCTGCAGAAGAATTGTTGTCACCTCTGTGGAATCACCAAGAGCACAAATGGCTGAGACTGGGCCTCTTAATCAATTCCTGAAGCTCTACCAAACCACTCAGTCTGTGCTAATTTGTAATTAGGGTTGAGTGACTTCTTGTATTGACATCTCTTTTAAATCAAGCTGAAAACCTCGTCCTGTTTGAGTCTGTCTTCATATCCATTTCTCTCTGTGGCTACTGAAGAAACTTCAGCCTGTGCTATTTCAGGCCTCACCTTCCTTTCATGTGCCATTTTCAAGTATTTCAGCTCCCATGGAAGGGCTGAGACTCTGTTTGTTTGGGGTTTTTTTGGTTTTTTGGGTTTTTTGTTTGTTTGTTTTTGGGGTTTTTTTTTGTTTGTTTGGTTTGGTTTTTTTTTGATGCTGCAAGCCATGGTCCAAAATATTCCCCCCCATGTCTTTTCCTCCTGAGAACACAAAAAACCTCTCCCCATCTACCACAGTTTGTGCCCTGCTTTTAAGAAATGCACAAAGCTCCAGATGCTGGTTACTCTCTCAAAAGCAGCAAGGTTGACCACCTACAATGCAAGGCAGGCTCCAAAAAATGAGAGAAACTTTTAATTTTCACAAAACCAGCCTGGCTCCCCACACACATCACAAGTGCCACCACAGACCACTTTAACAAGGGAAGGGTCCTCTCTCTGACATTTTGTTTTGCATCTCCCGTGGCTGAGTTCCCCATAGTGCCTGCACCACCTCCCCTGCCTGAACCCACTGCTAGGCCATTTAAACAGTTTCTCCATCTATTTTCAAAAAGGGAGGGCAAAAGAGAGATCCATAAAACATTCAGTTAATACATTTATGCCAGGTAACCCCTCCCATCAGCCAGTCTGGCCTCTCTAGGGCAGCTCTAGGAAGGACCACAAAGGTCCAGAGACATATTTCAGAGTCTTCACTTTCAGAGTGGCTCTCTCCAACTTCAACACTCCTTTACTTTTCAGTATTTTTCTTCCTGACCCCATCAAGTAGTGCCTGGAAATGCAAAAATAGATCAATTTAGAGATGACAGGTGTAATTCAAACCATAATCTCTGTTTTTATTAATGTATCCTCTCTAAGTTTCTTGGTTGTTTGCATACTTAATCTCCTGCCTTGTTTTCCCTTTGCCACCTCTTTGTATTATATTATTTTTTACAGCTGACAAGCACTGTTAGACTGTGAGAATGCTGCAATGTCAAAAGCAGATTGAATTTGCTGATTGCTGGAGTTCTTTGTGCTGCTCACACAGAATTCCTTCTTTCCCCTATAATACATCTGTTGTTTGTATATTCGATAAAGTTAATATCTGTGAAATCAGTCATTTCCCCCAGCTCTAAATTATACTGCAGCAGACAGAAGATTGACTTCATTGTATTGACAAGAGAGAACTCTCAGCACTTATTATTTGTGGGGCCTTGAAGAGATTACAAAAGCACACAGAATGGCTTTGTCTAGGGAGTGTGGTTCTGTAAAAGCTGATAAGGTGGTGTATTCACATTAATGTGGAAATAGTTTTTAACAAACTTCTACCTTTCCAATATTTTTGGGAGGAAGAATGAAAGAAATAGCATAAATCCATGCATCATCCCCTTCCTCTCTTCATGCCAGTATCCTCTTTAACACCGATCTCATGTGCAATATTTATGTCTACATAAATAATTCAGGAACCAATTAATCCAATTCTTTTATAATTACCTCTTATAATGGCATACAGCCCAAATCCCAGCAGCTTAATTGCTACTTAATGGAGATATTTATGACACCAACACTAGTAAAGAACATAGGCACTCTCACTTATGTCAATTAGGGACAGGCCTTAAGCTACTAAACTCCTGATCTGGGTTTCAAACAGCCCTGCAGCCCTGGCATTTGAAGACACACAGGTTTTCACTTTGGAGTAAGAGGCTCCAGCTCCCCTATTTCCCATATGTGAGGGTTCAGGAGTCAGCCCTCCCTTTCTGCAAGGTGACACCCCCACAGTGCTGCCCTTTCCCAGTGCCTGGGCTCTCTCTGGGCTGGATTTTGGCTCTTTCCAACCAAATCTGACCACATTTTCTCAGGCTGCTTCCATGTACTGAGCCAGGCTTATGGGCTGAGCTCAGGGTGTGAAGCCAGCCTGGGTGGGAATACTGGGATGCACTATGGATCCTGCCCTAGGGAACCACCCCCAGCTCCAAACTGGATGCTTAACTGAGGGACATCACTCAAACAAGGGAGAGCAGAAATGTAGAGATCTGGGAATGTCAGAAGTGAACATTTCCTATGCCTTGATTTAGAAATTAAGTTCTTCCTGCTTCAGCTTAGCAGGCCTGGGATTTTCCCATTCTCCCTTCAGAGGAGAATGTGAAACCCTGGAAAAGGAATGAGTGTTTAATGGCCTGTCTAATTTGGAATTTGTGCTCGAGTGAGGAGGATATTTCCTGAGCACAGTGTGACACGCACTAACTGCTATAAAAGCAGGTTGGGAGGTTGTCTCACACATCCCTTAAAATAATCCTTGGGAACACGAGAGCATTCCTTGGAGTGCCACAGAACCCAATATGGGGTGTTTTTCCCCTGTGTAGAGGGAACATCTCAGGCTGGCTGCTCACCTGTCCCAGCCTAGGCCACCATCCTGAGTGGGACACGGGGAAAAGCCTGGGGTGGGACCCTGCACCCTTCCTGTGGGGGTGTTTTGAGCATCAGATCATCCAAAAAATGCACTGATGTTGGGGGAGACAGAGGCAATGTGGTGTTTTTGAGAAAGGCTTTATCTGCATTTGGCTGCATCAGCCTGGTTTGCCTCGGCCTCAGAAACCCTAAAGTTTGGGCAGCACTACAGCCACAGGATTGTGGTATTTTAAATTCAAGGGACTACGTTTAGCTCAACCTGAATGCATTTTTGATTGATTTAAGGAAAAATAAACAGTTCTTAAATGAAACATGAACACCCACGGATTGGCTGGCAGGTTTAACTACACTCACAGAAAATCACTTCTTCTACCAGTGCAATTTTCCCTTTGTTACAAAGTTCTAAAATGTTAATGGCTTTCAACTTGCAAAAACACAATGCTCTGAAACTTTGTCCTGTTCCTTGTAAAGTGCACTGCGTCAAGAAGTACTTGATAATTAGCGGGAATGTGCATTTAAAAGCTTAAGAATACAGCTTCTAACTGAGAGTCACTTAGTTTTTATGATTGCTTTTATCTTTACAAGCAGCTGAAGACATCCTCTGAAGTCTTAAACTCGTCCTAATCCAATGTTTCAGTCAGTGTATTTTCATGAGACCTGGCAAATTTATTCCATTGTGCTGCTATTAATGGTGGATATTTATGCATTAGGATGCAAAGGAGCGACTCCTACAGCTACGATTTCACTAAGGAAAGTTTTGTAATTACACAAGAGACTGGGACTTGGAATTCCTGGGTTTCTGCTGAGTTGTGGGACAGACATAATGTGCTGTCCCCAAAGTGAGTCACTTTGATTCATTTGTCCACTGAGTGTGCAGTAAAGTTTCTAAGAAATTATTCGATAAAAGGGTGACTTTTTTTTGGCATTTATTCCCTTTTCCTGCATGCTCACCAGGGCATGTTACTGCTGCTAAGGTTTTAGAGACCCTCAGAGCAGTTTTATTGGTGTTTATGGGTGGTTAATGAGTTAATGCCTTTCTCTCTGACCTGGATGACAAAGCTGAGAAGCTGGAAGAAGGAAGATGAGAATGAGAAGATGGAATTTCAAGCAACAACACTGGATAAGAGGTAGAACAGAGAAATTTATAGGGAAATTAAAAAGAAATTGAGTTGTTACTAAAGGGGTTTTCAAATAAGCCCTTTTCATTTGGGGAGAGGACTATTGTTTTTTTTTTCTGAAACTATCCAACTTTTCAGAAAGAAAATGTAACCACTACTGCTCCAAGAGCCAGAGACTGAAAGCTTCTCAATTTCTAATACAATATCGGAGCTTTGTTTGGTCAATAAAAACAGAACATCTGACCTTCAGGCAGTGGGATCCCCTGGGGAAGATCCTGCAGCAGAGCTGTCAGAGGGACACAGCTCCAGAGGGACTGCAGAGAACTCAAGGGGAGCTCAGGGGGAGCTCAGGTTCCTCTTCCACACCTGCAGAGAGCTAGCCCGGAAACTCCAGCCACAGATTGTTCTAATCCCAGCCTCTGGTTCTGCATCTATTTCTAATATTCCTGCCCCAAGGACAAGAAAAATTCCCTGGAGAGTCCCATGGCTTTTGGCTTTGTGGGCCTTGTTTCCCTTGTGAGAACTCCATCACCAGTGGGGCCACCCCAGGATGGTGCTGGACCAGCACAGACTTGGGGGCCACTGTGATCTCCAGGGTCCTCACTTGCCCTGGGGACCAAATACTCAGGAAAATTCAAAAAATGGGAGCAAATCTGAGCCCTGTCAGAGCCTCTCATGAGAAAAGGGAATAATCCCATGCCAGGACAGCCTGTGTCCTAGGACAGCTCCCCACTGGTGTCCTCCTTGCTCTGCCATGTGCCAGGAGGGAGCCCAACCTTTGGCTTTGGCACGTGCCAGTGTAACTCAGGGCTCAAGGATCTGCTGGGTTGAAATTCCCCATTGAAACAGCTCTATCTGGCTGAAACGTTCAACAAAAGACTTTGCAGAGGAAGATCTTTTATTCAAAAGAGTGTCTTGAGTTTTGTAACTCCCCTGACTTTGGCGGAAGAAGTCTCCTCTCTGAGCTGATGGTGATTTATCTGCTCTATTAAGTCCAGTGACAAAGCCCTGGTGCTTTCAATGGGACCAGAAATTAGACTGTCTGTGAAAAGGCAGCAATGGAGGTTTCACCTCAGTTGCTCTGATTTAAATGCAGAGAAGCTCTTGTGACTCCCTTTGTGTTATTTCAGCTCTAAAGGAACAGAATGCAGAGCAGAGCTGTGCCATAATTGCCTAGGCTGAAACCAGAAAATAGCTCAGGCAAAAATACTTTATCACAGAATTCCCAAGTATATTTGGGAAACTACTGATTAATTTCTCCATAATTTCTTTTCCTTTAATGATAACAAAAACAACAAAATGAATTTAAAAAACCCAAAAAACCCCACCAACTAATCAAACAAAAACAAACAAAAAAAAAAACCAACAAAAACCCCTCCAAAAGCCCAAAACAACCAACCCAAATCCTTTACCACTTCTCACACACATAACCTGCACATGTGTATATTTTTTCCCTCACGTTTCTCTCAAGGTATAATTCAGCCAACAAAAAATACCTTGGATTTATTCCCCTATATTTAACAAATAAAATTCTATGGTAATTTTACAATCAACAATGCCTCGTGTTAGGAATTCCATTATTAAATCTGATTGAATATGATTAAATATGGCTCATGCTTTCCAAAATGGGTTGCATGATGGATTTAAATGAACTCATTAGTGGTTAATGCAGCAAAGCGCTTTCTAAATGCTAATGTTTGGCTGCCTTTGGCTCGTTAATTAATTTGAAGATTGTGTAATTATGGGAGCTTTCGATTAGCATACGTCTCTTCTTTTTATTCCCAAACGACAGTTGTTTGTGTGTAACTATTGGAAATTCAATTATATTTATAATAAAAATAGGACATCAAACTGCCCAAACAAGCACACTCTGCGGGGGAACAGCATCTTTTCCTTTAAAGTCTCCTTTATTACTGTTATTTTCAAAAATAACATGGGCTCAGCAGCTTTCCCTCAGCACAGAGAAGGGAGAGCAAAGTACATGGCACTGCCAGATAATTACACACCCCTGAAGAGCTGTGCAGATGAGGGAGGGCTGGATATGGCTTGGGAAGGAGCTGGAGCAGAGCCTGGCTTCTTTCCTCTCCCTCTTCCCTCCCCCTCCTTCCTTTTTTCCAAATCCCTGTATTTTGTACTTTGCTTTTAAAGGCCAGCAAGCCCAAAATGAAGCAGCAGGGCCTGAGCAGCCCAGCCAGGAGAGAGGAGCTGTGTGTGTTTGTGTGTGTTTGTGCATGAGTTGTTTGTGCGTGCATTGTTTGGGTGTGTTGTTTGGGTGTGTGTTGTGTGTTGTTTGTGCATGTTGTTTGTGCATGTTTGTGTGTGTGTGCGCGCGTTTGTGTGTTGTTTGTGTGAGCCAGGACAGGAACAGTCCCAGGCTCCACAGACCCCAAGGATTCGGCTCCACCTGGGAAGGTGACACCTGATAAACTCTGCTGGTGTTTCAGGCAATGAATGCACTGGCATCTCCACTTTAAATAACACCACAAGTGGACATAAAGCAGAAATAGCCTCATCTTCAGGAGACATCAGGCACAAGGGTGGGGACAGGAACTGAACCAAGGGTTGCAGCCAAAGCTTGTGTCTGTAACAGAGAAATGGGTTAAAAGACCCATGAGAGGAACTGCAGGGATAACTCAGCCCAAGACTCCTGGAGCTGTAAGGCTCCTGGGTGGAAGAAATAAAAAAGATCTGTATCTCCTGGAGACATTCTGGAATGACTACGACTGAAAAATTAAATCAACTCCCTCAAGCATTTCCCCCATGCTTTTCAAAGGCACATCTGATTTCTCTAACAAGCCCCATGGTTGTCTCCTCAGCACACACTGAATTCGCATCAGTTCTTGTCATAACAGGAAACTTGTTTGTCACCAATAGATTTTGTTTCCACTAAGTACGGGGTTCTCTGCTGTAGTTATCCATACACAGCTGGATGGAGTGGTTTCACAAGTGTAAAAGCCAGGAAAAAAAACCTTGGGATTCATTAGCATGCACAGCACTGCCTGAAAGGAGCTTTTCTCTGCCAGCAGCTGCAAGAGCAGCAAGGCATTAACATATGGAATAATTAAGCCAAATAAGTAACTACTGCATTTTCTAGTGAAACAGAACAACTCAATTCTCTCAGTCAACTTGCATCCCAAAAACAACCAATGTGCACCCCTTAGATAAATCACCTGGCAACTGTGGTTTTTAAATTGCTATTAAGCATGGATGCTCATCCTCTGCACTTCTATATGGACATACATTATCAAAAAATGAGCAACTAGGCATGATTTAATAGATAGCACCAAAACCTCAACACCCTCACCACATCTTCATTCAAAGGGAAAAAGGCAAGGAGTGATTATGAAGCAGGACCTATTGGCTGGGTTGAACCACTGCTGCTTCCAAAACCCAGAACCAAAACCAGAACTCCTCATTCATTCAGCTGCCAGAGAGCCATGGGATGGTGTTAGTGATGCCCTGCACTGAAATGTCACCTCCTAAAGTGAATTACTGATTCAGCAGCTGACAGAAACCAGTAGAAGATGCAGGAATAGAAACAGGCCAGGGAAGAATAGCATTGGTGAAGTGTGCAGGGACAGGTAGTTGACAGGGAAATCAACTGAGCTTTTGCCACACTCTGGAAGGGAAGGCAGGGAGAGAGGAGGAAGGAACTGGGCTCCCAGGCAGCTCCTGCCACCTGCAAAGCCTCTTGGGCTGATGAAAAATAGATTAAACAACACCTGAAACATTCACATCAACCATGGCATGGGACTAGGAACACGTGCAGCACCAAAAATGACAGGAAAGCAGTGGATTTTCATGTAAAACTGCAGCCGCTCTCTGAGGTCACACCAAATGTCTGTAATCAATGCCTAAATCCAAAATCACAGAGACAGGGATTGGGGTTTTTTTGTACTAAAATTGTACTGAAGTTCCCAGACTGCTGAATTTCAGACAGCGACCCTATGTAATTCCAAGAGAGAAAAAAACCTTCCACCCTCCTGGGGTATGGTTGAGAAAGGCAAAACAGCATTGCTGACATCCCCCTCCCTGTTGCTGGTTAGGAGACTGCTCCGGTATTAATCCTATTTAAATCCTGCACTGATACCAATGGCCACGGACTGTGCCCCAGGGAGCAGGGCATGGGAAGAGCCAGCATTCCTGCAGGACAAACGAATGCAGGGAACAGGAAGGACTGGAAGTGCACAGCAGCTCCGACATCCAGCTGTGCCTGTGGAAGTTCCCCTTTTGTTCTGCAGAGCTGACAGCCTGGTACTCTTCCTGAAATCCTAACCTTTCCCTGCTCCCCCACAGCACCAACACCTGCTCTAATTCCCTTTGGGAGAGCCCTTTATCCACCCTTCAGCTGGGAGGATCATGGTCCCAATGCATCAGCTCTTTTATCTGCATTTTAATCTCCTTTTTCCCCACGCTTGAGGCACGCTCCATCTTCCCTTCTGCAGACAGGGAAGGCCCGTACACCATGATTTTCTCAGCGGACGATGAATCTGACAGTCTAATCTTAACTTCTTAACAGCTGTGTTTATTTACTTAAGTAGTAAATTGTTTCCTCTAAAGCACAGAGGGCTCGGTTTGAACAGACACACATCGCTGCAGTTGGGGGAGGTTCGGTACTTGCACATGCTTTCTCTTGAAACGATACATTTTTCTATCACTGAAGGATCTGAATTACAGGCAATCCTGGGCTCTGAGCTTTGTTTTAATGACTGCTCTGGCTGCTGCTTTGTATCGAGGAGAAGGCAGGCTGCAAGAGCAGGAAATGGGTTTGCAGGAAATGGGCAGTAATGACACCACTTATGCTCTGAGTCTGACGGACTACACTTGCTCCCATTCCGAGACACTTTTCTGTCGCCCTTTTGCAGTTCAGTTCAGATCCCAGGACCGATTTCAGCACCACATTTCCCTTTCTGGCCTCCACTCCTACCCGCACAGGACAGTTCTGTGCAGGCAGCATCACTCGAGGTCAGAAGAGCTGACAGGATCCTTCAATAAATTACCACCCACACCCTAAAACTGAAAATCCAGCCCCTTGAGTCCAGACCAAGCTGGATTTTGTGTTTCTGGGGACAGCCCATGGCGAGTCCTGCTGGGACAGCAGCAGCTCCTGAGCCTGCACTGCTCTGCTGGATGCTCCTGCTCACAACAGACCTGCACAAAGCTCGGCTCCTGCCCCAACACCGGGGGAAGGAAACAAACCCAAATTATCACAGCTTACTGACAACTAAGCACTGCCATCCCAGCTGGAATTGTAAGTTTTGGAAAGCAGCAGAGATGCACAAATCTAATGGGAAAACAGCACATCCTTCCTGCTCAGCAGCAGTGGTAATTTCTTAATTTTAATGAACACGTACCATGATTTACGATCCCGTGCTAATAAAATCTCCTCTTCTGGCATCCACTTCTCCTTGGGGATATGGAGCAGCTGAAAATACAGCACACACCTACCCTCTCCATCACCTCTGGAACTGCTGGATCCTTACAGCTCCTCTCTTGGGGCTGTAAAAGGAGATGCATTTTCTTCATGCTCCCCACGGCAGCAGCAGTCTCAGTTAGGCAATGACCTCTCCTTAGAGTGCAGGTGTTTGGGGTTTTCCAGTTCTAAAATGTGATTTGTGTTTAAAGCCTTTTATTCACAAAAGATTTGGTTGCTGTTGAGTCCTTGTGACTTTCGTCTATTTAAAATAAGTCCTTCATAAGACAGAGCAGCTCTGTGGTCAGAAACCAGGAATATGTAGGTCTGCATGATATAGAAACAGCCGTGCCTGAAATACTTCTATATCATATTAAAAAGCATTTACTGCCTGAAAGCATACTTAATATAGAGCAGTTAATTTTTTTTCTCTCTTCTTTGCCACTCTTACCAGTGTATTAACATATCACTGGAGCCTTTCCTGAATTCACTTTTCTGTTTTCAGTGTAGCCCCCATGGCCCTTTCTCCACTCTCAGTGTTTCTGAAGATTCCTGTCAGTGTGGGTTTGGGAGCAGGGTCCCAGGTGGAAGCCATGGGCAGATAAAACCCTCAGCCAGGTCCTCTGTCCTATTTTGGGGGAAATTTTGAATTTAATTCCTAGCTTTGCCAACAGACCTGCTGGGCAGCCATGGACAAAAACCTGCCACTAGCTGAAAACCAGGAATGAGGAACACAAAGGCTGCAGAAGTGAAAAAAGGTGTTTATGTAAAACTTCCAAGAACCAGGGGGGGTCCTTGCTGGGACATCAGCAATGCAAAAACCTATAAATATTTGAGTCACTGCTCATAGTTATTATACCAGGACTGCAACACCAGAAATCTTATTTTGTTTTCAGTTTCTTCCTGCCTTGTTTCAGAGACTGTATTTCTTATAAACAAGATTCTTATTTCAGTATTCATTAGACTGTCTGTCAAGGAGAGCAGCTGGTGTTGATGAATTGATTAAGACACGCTGAGGATGGTTCAGCTTAAAGAAGAAAAGACACAACAGATTTCAAAGGCATAAAGGGCTGCTGTGAACAATAAACAGCTTTATTTTTTTACCCCCCCACATTCAGGGTGGACAAAATGCTAAGTTTTTAATTGCAAGGAAGATTCAGATTAGAGAGGAAGGTTGCCATTAAGGTTACTGCAGTATTTCAACAGGAAAGCCTTGGAGAGCAGACTGGCAGGACCTGCACGTGCAGCTCCCTGACTGCCAAGGGCTCTTCCACACCTACAGCCTCACACATTTCCCCTCACCTTCCTCATCACCTGGTGACTCCCATTATTTTCAAGCAGACCTCCAAAAGCAAAAGTTTTCCCCTTTATTCTGCTTATTTACAAGTCCTCCAAGAGAAAGTCGAATAAAATGGCTGGAGAGTTGGAGAGACAGAGTTCTTCAAATTCCTATATCCACGTAAAATGTGATCCAGCTGCAAATGCAAAGAAAGTCACAATGTGCTGATTTCAAACTAACAGAGCACTCTGGGCAAAGATTTATTGTCCTTATTGTTTCTTATTCCTTGTCCAATTCAGAGGCACAATTTACCTGCAACTAGAAAAGCATTTGATGGAAACACCGAGTTGATTTATCCACCCAGCCAAGCAAACAGTAATAAGCCAGGAGATAAATAAATAAATGGGTCAATGAGTATTTCACTCTTGAATGCTCGAGGTAAGAAATCATATACCTGAAGCCCAAAATTGGAGATCACTCACTGTCCAGACAACAGCATCAAACTACACCTCTACACAGCTGACATTTCCAAGAAGTACTGGAGAATTCCCTGCTTGAACACCACACAGGGCAAAGTTATAATTTGTGCCTGATGAAAACTATATTGAATTATTTTCTCATAGAATTAGCTGCAGGAACTGAATAGGAATAAATAGAATAAAGTAATAGAATATTTAATTCAGCACACACAGCAAGTTTTGTCAATCTGAGCACAAGATGGTAAACAACACAATTGCAACCAACTACACAAACTCCTACTTCTGTGCCTTGGGAATTGGCTCCTGGCTTCAAATTACTCACTGCTAGAAAGCAGTTTGTTCCCATCCACCTAATCAGCACCTGACTTTGCTGCAGTGCTCAAGCAAACTGAAGACAGATGGGCTGTGAAAATAGAAAGAACTGCAAAAGTTTCAAATAACGATTTAAGAAGTAAACTAAGTATGAGTGAGTGCAATTCTTCATTATTGTCCTGTGATGGGAATTTGCTACTTTAAAAACTAATCCCTTAAGAGAAGTTAATGGATATATGTCAAAATTCCTGTGGCTCCTAAGTAATATGAATACATGGTAATTGTATAAATTTTTGAAGGGTTTTTTCCATATTTATAAAGCAGAGAGCCCCAGGTGTAACAGCCAGCAGACACTGTGCTCCCAGTGGCTTCTGGAACTGCAAATGATGCAGCAGCACAACTGCCTGGGTAGGAAAGAGGCTGTGGAAACCCAGTGCAGTTTGGAGAGCCCCCAGCCATGTCCACATGACTTAACCCCACCTGTGCCTCTCTGCCTGGCATTTATTAAAGGCAGACCCCACACCTTCAGATATTCTTGCCAGCAAAAAACATTTGAAGCAAGGACAAAGGTGGAAATTAAACTAAATGGAGCCTGCAGATTTCACGGTTTCCATCAAGACTGAGACAACACACAAGGAGCAAAAGGTGCCTGAGGTTTGTGGTATGAGCACTTCAGCACAGAGGCACAGGAAACTTGATCTTTAATGGATGGATTTCTGATATGTCAGAATAAAAAAAATCCTTCATCCGCTAACATTTCTTTTCGGAAGTGCTGCCCTAGGTCTGCTTGCACTGAAGTAATTGGGAATTTCCCCTCAGCATCACTGTGAGCTGGGCCTTTTGATTCTCTAATTGGGAAGGCAGAACACTCACTCCAAACTGTCACCAGTCCAGTGAAGTCTTGAAATGTTCAGAACATGTAACTCCGAAAGCTCAAAATACAGTGTTCTCAAGGTTAAAATCAGGGCACTCAGCATCTAGAACAAGACAGAAAAACTCTGTGGAAAAGAAGAAAATAGTCTGCTGAAAGTACTCGACCTCTATCGAGATGTCTTGACATTTTTTTGAGTCCGAAACCTTGACTTGGTAACTGAAGTATTAATCTGGAAGCAGAATATTTTCACATTACATCTATTAAGAAAACCTGTTTTTATTAATCCTTCACCAAGCCTTTATGGCATCAATTTTCAGTCAGTCAGATAAACGCGAAAGCCTCTGCACTGCAGAACTCCTGGGTCAGCTTTCCTTAAGGACAAAACACTAACTGGGGCATCATCACTCTCTACAGAATCATCAATAAATTCCTCCCAAATTATTCTGTTAAGCTACCCTGTGCTGACATCAGCAAACTAAAGATATTTCTACAACTTCCATTAAATCATTTCCCTATGAGGTAGGGAACATGGACTTTATGAATCCCTGAGATCATGAGCTCCTACAGAGTTACAAGAATCAGATTGTAACTAAATTCCAAAGGGAAGATTTGGAAAGTAGAGGCATAGGCACCTACCTGGAATGTTTTCTCCTCTTCACAGGATGGATCTTGGCCAGGATCATCTCTACCACATGAGAGCAACACGTACAGAACACAACACTGCTCTTTGGTTCCTGCATTTGCACTAATGAAATATCAACTCACAGTCTGTCTCAGAACCATGAAAGTGCTCCAGCATTGCTGCCTCAAAATCCAGGTGGATGCAGAAATCCTGCAGTGCACTCAGACTCCAGGTGAAGGGAAGTCAAGACTGGCTTTACACTTGTAAAACAGAGTCCCTCCTCCGTTTTCAATTTGTAACTGGCACTTTTCAACAGCAAGTTTAAAAATACTAAAATCAATTCATTTTGGTAGCATTACTGGAAAAAGCTACTACTTTTGAATATAGAGCAAATGAGCAATCTACAAGAAAAAAGCAGCAATTTCACCCTAAAGTTCTAGACACAATGAAAATAAACAGTCCAGATTCCCTCACTTAGATTACGACACGACCCACAATTTTAAAGGGATTAAAACACCATTATCTGTATGATGGATGTATGCTATTCCACAGGTGAACCTGAATGGTTTCACACATGTGAAATGCAGTCACACAAACCTTGCTCTGCACAGCCAAACTGAGTGGCTCTGTAACACCAGATCTCCCCGACGTGAGATTCCATCACCAGGGAGGAGGTGATGCTCCCAAGCCTCCAGGATCTTCCACACAGCTGGGGTGCAGCTGTGAGCACCTCTGGACTCTGCTTCTGTTCCACAAGGGTAGGGGCGAGGGGGAGATGGAGCACATAAAACACAAAATAAATCAGGTCCCCTCGATGGAACAGCAGGACATGGTGGCAGGGGACAGTGTCACCATCACAGGATCTCCTGTGTGCCCACACACATCCTGCAGCCACACAGTGCATTACCTCCTGCTGCTGTTTGCACCTTGTCTTACATGAAAATGTGCCAAACTAAATATTAAAAACAGTGTTTCAGTCTGTCACTTCCCCAGCCTTATGATCTGCAAATCTTCCATCCCAAGCTTTCAAAATTACTGGTATATAACATTCAGCCAAGGTAATATCAAAATATATTTTATTCTGGACCTCTTTCAGATCTGATTCAAATTACAGTTGTCAAAGCAATACAATGCAAAGGGAAACTGCAACAGAAAATGTGCCTAGAAGGGATATAAGGGCCTTGGGGACAAATCATTGTGATGTAGAACCAAAATACATCATAAAGTGTAATTAACATGGTCCAGGACAGTATAGAACATCTATATCAGTCTTCTTTAGACAATAATCATGAAAACTGAACAATAAAAGTCCTTTAAACAAGTACAAAAAACTGTCATGGGCTGGTTTACACTTTTACAACAGTTGTAGTTTAACTGGATAACTGAAGAAATGATGCAGACATTTTAATCCAGTGCTATAGGTAGGCTCACAGAATTAGACCCAAAGGATTTGTAACTCCAAATGAAACCATTACAACTACAATGTCAATGTCAGGAGAGAGAGAAAATTACTTCTGTATTCTAGAATTACTGTTCTGCACACTGCAGTCTGTTGAGGACAAGATTGCAAAGTACACTGGACTAGCAACAACATGCAGACTGTTTTCTTGTATTTACCCACAAATGTCAAAAAACGTTATGAAGTAAAAATGAATGATTATTTAAAAATAAAAAACAAAACAAAAACAAAAACATGCCTCAAGTTATTGTCAAGCTTCAAACTTAAAGGCAGAGAAAGCAAATTATGTACTCAAAACTACTGATCTGAAGCACTATTAACACTAAATCTGCAATCCACTTGAAACGGCAGATTTTCCTGGTTCGCCTGCCTCCCACCAGACTGACAGTGGAGACAGTCACACTTTCACAGCTCGTGGTATTTCAGAGCTTTCTCTAGAGGGAGAAGTGAGGACTGCTCCACGTCTCTCTCCCTATGGAAAATGTCAGGGATCTTGATGGAGATTTACTGCTGTCTCCCGAAGCCGTATTTGCTTCTAACATGCCACAATGTTGCTTCTGCTTTTCTTCAGGCGTCTGGAGAGTGTGGAAGTGATCCCACCAGGGGATGGCTCTACAGGGCTTGGGGAAGGGAGGAGCCAAAAAGGAACTGGGCTAAATCCAGCAGGCCCTGCTCTGGCAAAACCCCAAGGACACCGGGGGACCCTGGGCTGGAGGGGGATGTGGCTGTTTTATCACACCGGGGTACAGCACGGCCCCGGCGCCTCCATGAAGTGACAGACAGTGGGATTTCTGGTGAAGTAAAGATTGGAAAAATCGGGTCTCAAGGCTCCTCTCTTTGCTAACCAACGACCTTGTATTTACAGGCTGAACGCCCCAGTTTGCAGTGGTGGTGAATCTCCTGCCCTCAGCAGAATTAAAGGTGTTGGTTGCTGAGGTGACTGTGCTGGCAAACCGGCACAGCCGCCCTGTGCCACCCCCTGCTCTCCCTAAACACAAAGGACATTTCCAAGGTACTGATGCCTTTTTCCTGGTGTTACAAAATGAAGCTAGACACGGTTAGAGGGGTTGGGGTCTTTACCTCAGTATTTTAATCAGGATCCTGTTTGATGCATCCACTTCACCCAGGTGACAGCGTGGCAAAATGCACACCCCCCATCAATCACACACACCAGTTCTAGACTTTACACAGCACAGATCCAACAAGGGGGCCCACTAATGGGGCTGGGGTGGGCTCACCTCGAGTTTACAGAATCTGTCCTGCTAGGAGACCTTGGCTTCCTGAGATAGTAGGAATGTTTGGTCTCCCTGGCTCTGCAGTTCTGGGGTGTTCAGTCTCAGGGCCTGCAGAACACTTACAAAACACTAAGTGAAGGGTTACAAGTATGCATGCTGCTAATACTTGTGGATACAGAGAACTGTGTAAAAGGGATATAAAGAAAAGACAAAAATCATTCCGGCATCAGTACAACGCCCCGTCAGATGCCCTAGCATGAGGTAAGCAGTGTAAGGAAAAAAGAGTGCTTTTTTTAAAATGAAAAAAAAAAAAAAATCAATTGGTAGAAATCTTTGGCCTTTCTCTCAAGATGCAATAAAGTGTCACAAAATCAAGAAACATGCTTTGAAATGCCATGTCATTCTGACTCTGGTAACTACTACCTCCCCTCCACCCAACCCAGAAAAAGAGGCACTTTTAGTGTTTCATATAAGATTTCCAATCATCTACTAGACATGCTAAATAACCCTGCACAATGGTAGTCCCAGAATAAACTCAGTTTATCAACATTACAAAGAGTCTAAAAAAGCTTTTATGAAGACCTAGATATTCTCTTAACTACACTAAAAAGTCCACTGGTTGGGAACCTTTACATCAATTTAAAAATGCAGAAAAAGGTAAAGTAAAAATAGAAAAAGACGAACTCTACAGAAATCTGGATCTGGTCATGCAAAAATCAGAAACGGGATTCTGAGATGGACGCACGGACAGACAGCGAACTCAAGAGCAATTCATTTCTTATCCCATCATTAATTCTGAGCCCAGCTTTTCCCCTTCCTTTTATCCTCTGTTTTGATATTTGCCTGTTATCGTGTTGAGCTGATAAAAATAGGAATGACTCCATCCATAAGACTGAGCATGTACGCACACACTACACAAAGTCAGGGCCTTGCTGCCATTTGGCTTCCCCTTTGAAAGGAGCAGTTTGGACAGTGTACCCCACCCTGGAACACGAGGCCTTTGGGCTATAAAGGACAGTAATTACCATCAGGGTTCTGTGGTGCTTTTGTCTCGTTTTTGGTTGGCAGGATGGCAGGAGCCGGCGCGCGGCAGCTCTGGGCGTGCAGGAGCAGGAGCAGCACTGTGGCATGCGAGGCAGGACAACTGGACAACTGGACAGCTATGGCCGGAGCTCGGCTCGGGGACGCTGGCTCGGGGACACTGGCCTGGCCCCATGGCAGGGGACACTGCTGGAGCTCCCTGGGGCGAGGGCTCTGCCCGCGCGTCCGGAGCCAACGGAGCCGACGTTCCTGCCCGACCCACACCTGACAGCCCTGGCTGGACACGCTGGAGCTCTGGTGTTCTCTATTTCTCAGTGTGGGATGCTATGCTGGAGCAACTAGAATTACAACCAAAACAGCTGATGATTGAGAAAGAGGAAAATGGCAATACCCTAAAACATGGCTGTGTGATTTTGCAGCTATGTCACAGAATTCCACCACAATTGTTTAGGTTGGCTGAAAGAATCATCCAATAACTTTTATGAAAATGAATAAACTGTCCATATTAAAATACAAAAGTACTATCAAGAATCACTTCTGACTTTCAGATTTAAATTCAGTGCAATTGACAAATGCATTGCTAAACGAAAAATGCAGCTTAAACATACTCAAAACATTTGTGTCTATTCCTGGGAGCACAGTTTAAAATTATTGCACAGATTTTTTTTTTATTTTTATTTTTTTTTTCATTAAATGACAGAGGTCAGCCACAGTCATGGACCTCCAGCAATAAAAGCAATATTTCAAGTGCCAGACACTCAATATATTAGGTTTCCTACATATTGTAACTCACAGGGTAATTGCTCTAAACATTTGCAATATGTTCCAAAACCCTAAAAATAGCTGGCACAGAACCACCACGGATAACTGTCTTTATGGATATGACTTGGTGTATGATAGCAGTATAATCCTTGGGTGTATATAAACAATGCATTGTTGACTTGTCTTTACCACTGGCAAATTGCTACCCTACCTTAGCCAAACTCAGACTTGCTTCAAGTCGTGTTTATTTCATGGAAATGGCAGAAATCGATGCCTAAAGAACAATGGTTAAAATGTCAAAGCTGCATTATCTCAATTAAATGAATTTATACTTAACTTGGAGGGGGGAAAAAAGAAACCCCAAACGAATAAAAAAATAGGTTAGACTAACAATCACAAGCCACAAAATTAATTGTGATTGAAATAGTGTTATAAAACTGATAACTTTGCAAAGCTCTGTAATATAAACCATTCCTTAAGTAAAATGTCTGTGACATAAATTTGACAACCTCTCTTTTTATAAATTTACACTCTTGGAATCTTATGCAAGACATGATGCAACCTTTTCGACTACACATACGCATAAACACAACCTCATGCTATCATTTACAAATAAAATCACTATTAGTATACTTTTAATCACATGAGCAGAAAAAGGTTTGCCATATACATCTGTCATCGTAAGAAAAATACTTGATATTGTAAACAGAGTAAAAGACACTATATAGTAGTGATTATTAAAAAAATAGCAGCTTACATCTACCCTATATTTGGAAAAAAATGTAGTCACAAGATACAATAAACTGCAGGACTGGAGCAGCAGGGGAATTAGTGCAAGTATTCATCTTTTAAATAAGCTGAATCACTGCTATTAAAATAAACTTGAAGCAAGTCCTCTGTTTAAGATTTTTTTTTTTTAAATCTAAGGTAGTAAACATTTTGCCTCTTAATGGCAGTGTTATCAAATATATGCCAAAGATTTTATTTTAATAAAGAAAAATTACATGAAATACTTTTAATACTGGAGTTTGGTTACAATTATACATCTAAGCTCCTACAAATAATGATGGGCAACTCTCAAAGAAGCTGTGGCATGAACCCTTGTCCAGAAAGATCTTAGCCTCTTCAACAAAAATCCCCCAGCTACACTTTGCTCCTTTTCACAATAGTGCACAATTTAACCATATTTTCGCTATGGTCTTAAAGCAACAGAAGATGCCGTTTTTGTCTTAATTTTTTTCTCTTTTTTTTTGCATCCCTGTTTTTTTTTAATTTTATTTCCTGTGTTTTTTGTGCCCTTCTGTTCTTAAGTTTGGCAGAATTATGTCCCAAATAAGAAATTACTGCATTTCAGCCATGTCACCAGAAAATCAAACATAGCATTATACCCATTTCCATCCTACTTCGTAGATGAGAAGGACGTGAAATATCACGTTGCAAAGAAGGATTTTTATTTTTTTTTTCTCTCTCTCTCTAATCACTTTTCCACCCTCCCTCTGTTCATAAAATTGTGCTCTGGGAGCCACAAAATGTACCAAACATTATCAGGTTCAAACTACCTCTTCAAAGAATGTATCAAAACATGTTTCAAAGAGATGACTTTTTTTTCTTTTTTTCTTCCAAGGTGAAAAAAATATAAACAAGAAACTAAATCACTCCCTTACTTCATGCATCCGTAAACTTAACCAAAACAAAACAGAAAACCCAATGTTTAAAAGCAAAGAAAAAAAAAAACTACTGCTGCAGATTTCTGTAAGTCCATTTTCTCTGTACACACAAACTGCTCAACTACTGAGAAGGAAAACAAAAATACCCCACAATCCACGAATGGATTTCATGGGGAAGGGGTAATGAAGGCTGCCATTAGTATCTTCTGAATTTGGTATGTATATGGGTCTGCTCTTGTATACGGTATATTTCTCTCTCTCTCTCGCTCTCTTCTGTTTTTCATATCCAAAACCTTTAAATGTTATTTTGGGGCACAGCAGATTCCAGCACTTGGTGAACAGGATTCACAAGCTGTGACAAAACTCTGTCATCCTCTTCAGGGTGTAAATTTTTTTTCTCCTCTTTTTTTTTTTTCTCCTTTTTTTTTTATATACAGTATATGTATATATTTCTTTTACATTTGGCTGTAGTGGACTGGCCATGGTTCGATTGGGACTATAGCAGTACATGGGTCAGGGACAGTCATTTTGGCTATGTACACATTCATAGTCGGTCCATGGCTTCCAACTAAGAGCGCTATTTCCGGAGGTCTAAAACACAAACCTGCAAAGAGAGAGAGACACAGATACAGCAGCTGCACAGGACCACGGGGTTTTACACTTCTGGGTGAGCTATCAGAGCAAAATCGTTAACATGGATTGTGGAAGCTTAACCTTGTATCTATGAACAATGATTAAATAATATTAAAATGACCAGGTGAGCCCTTTAGGAACCCCCAGCCAGTCCCAGTGCTGAGGGCACTGCTGCCTCCAGAATTACCACCAGAACAGCAGCAACCTCTTATGTAAGCTGTTTGCCTGTTATTTAATATTGTGAGGCTGAGAACGTACTCAAATCTAGTTTGTAAAAATATAAAATGAAATATAAAATGCATAGACAAGCACTAAAATGGATCAGAAAAAAAACGTTAAGGTGTGCAAATTCAAGTTTTAGTCTTCCCAAAATCTCCACTAAGTAGAGCTTCTGGGTCTGTCAGATATTCAAGTCTATTAGTAAAATATAACCATACACAAATATAACCGGCTGCAGGCACATTTAAAACAGAATAAAGGAGAAAGGCTTTTGCTAGCAAACAATACAGAACAAATTAAGCCAAACATTTTTTTTAAATATCCTAAACTAAATGAAAACAAATCTATTCCAAGTACAATCAGCCTCTTGGGCCAAATTAATTGGAGGACTGGAAAGGTCACACAGCATGTATAAAAAAGGGTCATCTGGGGGGGAATGGTAATTAATTTCTACTCAGGATATGCCTTGAGCTTTTGAGCTTTTGTCATTTTATGATACTGCCTATACTTACAAAACTAAAATGATACAAAAGACCAATCAAAATTAATTCTCTAGAACTTAGGCTTCTTAAAATCCAGAACTTCCTCTTTTGTGTTTTGAACTCTAAGGAAACAACCTTACTTACCAGCATGGAGCAGCACTGAGGAGGGAAATGCTTTGGCACCAACTGAGACTCTGCACTACTCAGCCAGGACTGCTTTTTGCTGGCATTTGTTAAAGGAAGATACAGCACTTCACAATTCCCTTATCACCCTTATTTCATTTTAATTCTGCTTTTCTTAGGGTCTCCTCTCCTTTCTTTGCAAACCATGGCAAGACAGAGGCAAGCAAAAGCCCCAGGACTGTGCTCCTTGTGAAGACTGTGCACATTCCCACCCCACTGCAGCTCTCTGCAGGGCACAGGCAGAGCAGCCAGAGGTGATGCTCCAACAGCCTGCTGTGAAATCACACTGGGGGCTTTCATGATTAGTTAAACATGATTTTATTCCCTGCTTTTTCTGTGTAAAGTAAGCAGACTGGTATTTATATATAGCTGCTGACATTTTTAGGAACTTTTTAATTACAAGCATTTAGAAATTTGCACTTTGTTTTGCTGTTGAATGCAATGCAGAAGGTATTTCATTCCTGTCATGCATTATAATAATATCACCTACACTGAGCATTTTCACTAGAAAGGGCAGAGAAAGAAAAACAAATTTGTTTCCCAACCAGCCATGTTGAATACACTGACACAGTAAGCCCCAGTAGGAAAATATAAATTGGAGATATCTCCACCTTCTGAGGTTTTTGGTCTGGAATAAAGATATTCTCCTTACAGTATCACAGCATGGTTACAGGTGAAAACCTTTCAGGTGAGCTGGCTCTATTAACCTTCAGCTAAGAAGGAAATTTTGTCTCCATTGTTGATTAAAAGATTTCAGAAGATGCTTGTTAGAACATCTAACCAGGCAAGCAACACTTACTGAACCATCTGAAGCACTTGCTCCAACTTTGTCTCCTGCTGCATTCCAGCAAACCTCAAAAATCCCTCCTGTTCCCCGATAACTGTGAACTAGGGCACCTGTCTAAAAAAGGGACAAGGCAAGTAATTAACACAACAAAATCAGAGTGAACAAGCACAATTTGTACATGTAAAAATTCCCCACTGCTTTTAAGAGCTAAAATTCTCAGAGGAAAGTGCTCCAGAAGAGACTTGTGGACAGTCTCAGCATCTTGTTGAAGACTGTGACACAATCATTGCATCTTGAGCTCCTGTGTTTCACAGGCAAACCTGGGGATGATCACAATTACTTCCAATTATTAAAATGAGCACTTCAGAAATTAATACCTAATTCTCAGTAACCAGAGACTGCATCACGACTGACAGGAAGGTCTTTAGACTTCCAAACATAACAAGCCCTTTATTTTTTTCAGATATATAAAACAAGTAATAATGTCCTTTTTGAGGAAGATACACAGAAACACTTCGTCATCATTATCTTCCCTCACTTTCCATTCTCTTCTTTGTCAGTGGAATTCAATGAAACAGCTAACCAGATTAGTAAGTCTAAACCCAATTGTCATTTTTCACAGAGCCCCTGTTTTATCAGGAATTTAAAGTTCAGAGTTAGCAAACATGGGTGAAATATGTTCTTGGAGAAACTTTGTTCAATGAGTTTTTGGTTGGGTCTTTTTGGTTCGTTTGTATTTTTTTTCCCTAAGACAATGTAAAGACAAATATTACTTCACCATAGGCAAGCATTTTAAGTGAGAAATTAAACATACATCTATAAAAAGAAATAATTTTAGAACAAAGAGAAAACCAGTATGTTAGTGAAGACAAAGCTCTTTGTGGCTGAAGTGTGATGGAAAAACAAAGATTGGAAGGGTGGAAAATACCAAAACACAAACTTCTCAAGAGAGAGAAGAGCTATACCTGTGTATTCCAGATGTGTACACATTTATCAAAGGAGCCACTGGCCAGGTACCTGCCATCAGGACTGAAAGCTACACTGTACACAGGTTCTTGATGTTTTGTCAGAGTATGAATACAAATTCCTCTGTCTACATCCCATAACCTAACAGTAGAATCAAAGGATGCACTGTCAAGGGAAAAAAAACAGAGATTAATTAGATCTCAATACAACATAGTTTGCTAATTTGCATACTGCTAATACAAACAGAACATGCTAAAGTATCTTACATGCTTCAAAACATTCTGTGAACTTACATTTATAGAAAGTGAGATAAAAATAATGTTTAACAAACATTTAAAACTAGGATTATAGTACCTTGCTAACATAAGATTGGCATTTGGATTATTTGTTCCTGGTCCTGTAGGACTCCATTTGATAGTATAAATTTCTTTGTTGTGTGCTTGTAAATCATGGACACAACTGTCTTGTTTCATACTCCAGATCTATGATAAAAAAGGAAGAAAACACAAAACATTTAACACAATATTGTACTAAAATACATGTTTTTCCGGCATCATTTGCAGGCTGATTGTTACCTTTTAGGTCACTCAAAACATTTGCTATGATTGCTAGATTTCTAGGGTAATTATGCCAAGTTTTATTTCAGGACCTTTCATTCTTTGGGTTCAAGTCCCCAGTAAGGTTAATGAGTAATAAAAGTGCTGCCTGTAGAAACCAAACTGTCTGAGTTAACTGCAAACCCCTTGAAAAGTGCAGGGATGAGAACAGATGCTGAAAAGAGAAGAGCAATATGTAAATGTTCATGTCTGAGTTGATAAAATATCACAGCCCTATTTTTAAATGAACTTCTTGCTACACAGACTGAGTGAAATAAAGGGATAGTGGAGAAATTTTCTGTTTTCATACAAATCCAGAGATGGAAATACCACCATGGCATTTTCCTGTCTTATTAGCATTTGCATTGCCAGATTTCAGTGATCAGTACTTCACAGAGGTCATTAGAGGACTCCAACTGCTGTGTGATCATGCTCAAGAAACAAAATAACTTCACTCTAATAAGTGTTTACATTGCTCCCACAAAGGGACTTTGGAAGGCTTTTATACCTTTTCCTACATGTGAAATTTGATATGGCAGATAACCAGCTGAATGCTTTTTAAAATAATGTCTGTTTCAGTAATGCCTTTAGCTCACTTTTTCTTAGAAAGAAGTTGTTTAAGCCCAACTGTATTTAAGATGCGATTGAGGTGCATGTTTAAATAAATGGTGCTTTTCAGAACTGCTGCTTTGCTGAAGAGGAAATTGATTTTCAATGTGCAGACAGAATTGAAATAGTATTTCCAGTTTAATTGATGGGATCAAAATCTAGCTTCTCCTCCCAAAACTATCATAGATGAAAGAGCCCATATCAGCTGCCCTAGTAGAACATCAAGTTGCAGATAGAAACTAACCAAGCAAATAAATCATTAGGCACCTTCCATGTGCTTCCAAACCTGCTATTTATTCCTTCTGTCACTGAAAAGTAAGTGATCCACAAGTGATTAGTGATGTGTGGACTTCTCCTCCAGCACTTGGCGTTTGAGCTAACCCTGAACAAAACGATAACATTCTTTGCAGCCTGGGCTCAATTTGAAACAGCCACCAAGAAGTTAATTGCCTGAATCCCACAAATGCTGATACATTCCCAGTTGTCACCTTTACTCACAGCAGCAGCAGCAACAGCTCAAGCTCTAGACTGGAATTCATCACCCTGGAGTTTCAGCTGTTTAAGTATTAAGCACCTGGCTTGAGCTGGCTATTTTGACTCCATCCACTGCCAGTGGAGAACAACTGATGCTCTCAGGGGTTTACTCATCACACTTGACTTAAGACACTTAACTTAGGAAAGGATAACTTGCTCTTCAGCAGTGCTAGACAGTGCTGAGTGGAGATGTCTAGACATCCAGCTTGAGACTGAAGGCTTAATACTTCTGTGTTTGTATTTAGATAAGGTGATTTCCCTTGCCAGAGTCTGACCGTGTGCCAGCAGGAGGGATGTGTGGCTACTCATTCAGCCATTCCCTGATTAAATAACAGTGAGCTGGATGGAATGAACTGTCCCAAGGGCTACTAGCAGGACAGTGCTGTCAGTGTAAAAAAATGTATCCTGAAACTTGACCAAGCACAGTGCTAAAGGTCCCAGTGAACGTAAAGCAATACAGGAGTAATGGAAAGCATCTGTACCACGGAAACTACACAGGTCTTTCAGGCATGAACAGCCACATTGCTGCTGGTGGCAGGTTTGTAAGGATCTTAGTGTGCCCTGAAGTCATGTGCGTAAGTTGCAGTGTCCTCTGCACTTACAAAGTTTGCCCAGTTCTACAAGAAAGCATGTAGCTGTGAATCATCTGGAGGACAAGTGTAGGTGTGATGGAAAATGATGAACTGGATGATGAACTGGAAAAACCAGGAGTGCACCCAGCCTCTGAAGAAACAAAATGCCAAAGATTTGAACTAGAAAGGAGGAGAAAGCAGAAGAAAGCCAGGAAAGAAGCAAGGCACCCATTCTTGTATGTGCTACTTGATGTGCATTCCAACTTTTTCTTTTAACCAAAAGCAACCATCAGGCGTGACAGCTTAATGATTAATGACCTGATTCTGTAAACAGCTAAAAGCACCTAATAAATCATGCTCCACGTCTCAGGCTGGCAGCCTGTAACAAGTTCTCTGACCAAAGCTTGCCTCTGATTAACAAGGATTTCTAGGATTGCCTAACCTCATTATATTAAAAAACGACAACACAGCAAGAACAATGATACTGCTGGACTGTCCAGGCCAATGGAGTGCATTCCAGAGTCCTGCAAGGACAAGGGCCAGCCCCAGAACTCCCATTACCTTTAGAGTCATGTCATCAGAGCAGGATGCCAGCAGATTACCAGTTGGATCCCATTTGATTGCATTTACTTCATTCTAAAAGGGAACAATGAGAATAAGTTGGAGTCTTTCTTTCCATTACAAATGACAGCTAACAAAAGATAAAGCTGGACAGCAGTTATGAGCATTTGCATAATTGTCAGGATTTTAACACTTAATTTTTTATTCATAGCTTTGCCTTCAATAACAACAGCTTTTTGCTATCCATTTATCACATTTCCCATGCATACTTTTATACGCCGTGGCAAAGTCTTGAAGTTACCATGTTTCTTCTTTTAAAGCTCACTTCTGCATCCTGGCACTGGTAAAACAAGTTGCACATGGGGGTGAGAATTGTTCTGATAATCACAGAGATTGTGATTACCATGAGACTTTAACCACAAGTACCTATGTGTGTATCTACAGCCTGCAGCCAGCGACCAACCATTACACAAGTGCTGGGTACTGGTAAATTTACTGGGCCCCCAATCTGTCAGGAATAAAAACATCAGAGCAAACCCCTTTTTGCAGTACTTACTGTGTGACCCTGGAAGGTTTTGATGGGTCTGTCTTGTCCTAGTTTACAAACATGAATACACATGTCTGTACTGCAAGAGGCAAATGTGTTGTTACTCTGCCAATCAACATCTAATGCTGGTGCTAAAAGAAAAAGAAAGATATTTAAAGCTATAGCATGCACTCTGCAGGAATTTGATGTGCAAGTTTAGCATGGACCACCTTGGAACAAAAGCCAACAGGAAGCAATCATTAATTTTAGAGCAGTTATGAAGATAAACACTATGAATAGTAAGAAACAGAGCCAAAACAAGTCTTATACAAAATTGAACAAATTTAATATAAGTCATCATAATAGGGAACATATTTGAAATCAAAGTTGTACTGAAGACAGTGCAGCAGGATATCAATCTGTAGTTAAGTCATCTGTAAACAAATGTGAGGAGTCAGCACAAGAAACAGGTTCCCACAACTCCACACATCATCATGCATGAGCTCATCTCCACCAACAGCTCCTACTCAGGGCAGCCAGGAAAGGTAAAGATTTATTTCTTTTCTTAATTCCAGCACTGTAAGGTGTGGTAACTTAAAGCTTAATCATGGGCAATATATTCCATTTGATCAAGCCAGCTCTCCACAGCAGATAGCACAGAGAACTGCTTGGAGTAAATGCTGAGCTGATGTTTTTGACTGCTGTCATGCCACTGGAAATGTGGCGTGAGCGGAATAATGAGTGGGACTGAGACACTTAAAGGCCCTTCAACAACTCGTCTGTCACCCTCCCCATTCTGTTTTCCAGCTGATTCTGGCAGGATTGCTCAGCATGCCGCCCAAAAGCAATTTGTCTGACTTCCTGCACTCCCACCCCAGCTGGCCAGTGACCAGCTTTCAGCTGTTTATGGCCAAACAATGGGATACAGGGTGGGATTATTGCAGCAGGAGGATGACAATTGCAGTCCTTAGGTGATAAACACAAATCCCTTGTGGCCCACCCACTTGATTTGTCTGCCATCACACTACAGAAAGTCAGGAATACTTCGATTATTTATCTTGTGACTTTTGTGGAACTGCAATAAAACTGTGAGTTATAAAATCAGAACAAATCTATCTTTGTTTACATTATCAAAATTCCAACATGGGACTCAGTAGCCAAAGACTATCTGTTAGATTTTAAAATTATGCAAATAAGCACTTTTAAATTTATTTAAAAACACCTTTTGTTTTTTCAGATGACAAACCTGAATGATAAAATCAAGACTTACCAGAATGAAAAGGAAACTGCTGCTTGGCTTCGCCAGTGTGGGCATCCCAAATAATTGTGGTCTGTGTTAAACAGATAAATAAATAATAAACAAACTTGTACAAATTGCTAATTTCCCCACAACTACCACCACTCACAAGTATAAGAATACCTACCCTGCTCCCTTATCACCCAAACCTGCTCTTGATTATACTTTTCTAGAGTTTGACCCAGTACTAAAAGAAATAGGAGTAGATGTATAGACAACAGTAGAAAACTTAAGATTGCATTAGAAAGGTGTTTAGTCACAACATTTTGGGGTCTAGAGGGAAGAAGGAATTTGTGGGCTTTTAAACAGTTTTATGTCCTTAGTCCTATTTATATTCTTGTAATCCATTCTACGTACCTATTTTAATTTCAAATACTTGATTATTCAAATTGCTGTATCAGCTACTCACTTGTCCCTAAGGAGATGTTATTAACAATTAGGCACATATAGAAAAATTTAAGGGTGTAATTTCATTCTACGTTGTTCTCTGCCAATACTTTGATAATCTTCTGGAAACCTTACTTGACAAAATTAGTATCTTATCATCACTATATTATATGCCGATATCCCTGATCTACCTCAATGATCAATGAAATTTTTGACACCAAATTCAATGGAAGCATGAACTGACCACAAAAATTAATTACGGAAAAGGAGCCTAAGGTTGGGTCATTCTCTCTGCTAAAGCAGAATATATTTCAAAGCATAATCTGAGTTTGTCTAAGAAGTTTTATTGACTGAAATGAGGTTTCTATTTCTTCCCTAATTATTTTCTTGCAAACGAAAGCTGTACCTCCGCAAATATTTAAAAACTGGCATGACCATCACAGCTGCCAAAAGAGTAAACACATCCGTTCCATGCTTTAAGACATTAAATTTTCCTTCCTTAGTGCCAGCACAAGCATTTATAAGGCTGGCTAATAAAGCAAACCAGGTGAATGCAAGCAGGGGAAAAAAACCAAGCAAATAAAGGAGCAAATTTACTACTTTACAGTGGCACTGCCAGTTTTAAGTGGTTGTACTGAGGTTGCAATTTGTCACTCTCACTACGAGAAAACCCTGTGACAACTTCTGCACTTTGAATCAGTTACAGAGGAAAAAAAAAACTCTCCTTAGTCTTGCAACAGTCGATTTGATTCTCTGAATTCACTCTAAGTCCATTTCTCATCACTCTGTGCCCTTCCTACCATTCATAAAACCTCTCACACTAACTGCAGCTCTGAACTGAAAGACCTTATAAACCTAAATTTGCTTAGAGATGTGAAATAAAGCACAGTCAGACCAGGAGCTCTATGGCATTACACAATTGGCACCTCCCCAGTCACGTATATCAACCTTCCTTATGTTCCAGCCTTGATAATTTTAATCATTCTCAGGTTTGACTGGTATCCAACTCAGCCTGAACCTATCCCCCTAGTACATTTTTCCCCCCCCCTGAGGCTTTGCATGAAGTGTTTCACTGAATTTTAGATGGCTTGGTTTTACAACAAGTTTAATGTTTCTGGTTTCAATGCAGTTACTTTCTAACTCAGACTAATCTAAATGGGAAGAGATCCACAGACACTGAAATCTAGGAAATTAAAGTATCTCAATAAACTACCATAAAACCCAAGGAAACAGAGCTAAGCATAACAAGATCTCTGTAAGCACATATTTACATCCCATGCCTTTAGTTTCATTTACTTACTTTGCATAGTTTTGCTATTTTGCTTACAGTTAGATTATAACGGTGAAGGAAAGAATTTTAATTTTACCAAAGATTATCTCACCTTGTCCACTCCTGCACTTAAAATGAAGTTTCCTTTCTTGTTCCATTTTAACGCAAATATAGGACCTTTATGTTGCCCTAAGGTGCTGGCAAGATTACCTGAAAATTTATATTGATATGAATACATTAAAAAATAAAAAAACTATGCCGTGAGCCACAATATAGGAAAATATATCATAAATTTAAAAGCATTTTGCTTACCATCTTTAGTCCATATCCTTGCAAAGCCATCATAAGACCCAGTTGCTAGAAGTGTACCTTCACTCTGCCAGCAAAAAGGTTATTTATTCATTTATTTTTATTGCATTACTCAAAGCTAAAGAGCACAAAGCAAATTTGAGGAAGAACTGCATAGGATTTACAACATTTATTTCACCCATTGCAACTTATTAAAAAAACGAAATTCCCTAAGTATAACAAATTACAACAACGCTCGAAATAGAAATATTTCAGGTGCCGCCACAGAGGACAGCACTGCTGCCACTTAACACTTGACCATGAGGTGCTGTAAATATAATTTTCCTGGTGCATTTTGAGGCTGGCCCTGGCACTTACGTTCCAGTCCAGCGATGTCACGTCCTTGTTGCTGGGCACGTCCTGCCCTCCCTCGCGGATGCAGTGCCGCAGCACCAGCTGCGTGGAGCCGCTCGTGCTGTTCTCACTCAGGTTCCATATCCGTGCTGTCGAATCTCCAGATCTGCAAAGCACCCACAGAACACCCAGGACAGAAATCCTGCTGTTTACACACGGCCAGATCCGTTTATTTCATGTGTATGTTAATATAGATCATTGTAATGGCAGAATGTAGTATGATGCAATATGCAACACAGCATATATTATTAATATGCAGAATATTAATAATATACAATATTATAATGTATGGTATGCAAAATAATGGATAATACAGATTGTACTTACATTTATGCTTATATCTAACACTATATATAGTTATTTATTTATATATACATATCTATTACATATATAGTATTTAATAGAGCATAAATGATATAGAATATAGGATACGACAATATAGGATATAGCAATATAATATATATAATATTATAGCTAGATAATATGTGCTATACAATATATATGATATGTGATATATATTGCATATAGACTATATATTATAGTAATTATATATTATAATTATACAGTTACATGTAATAATTATTATATATTATTATAATATATTATAATTGTATACTGTATTATACTGTATACTAATTGCATATTAATTAATTGTATATTTATGGTAAATAATTATAATGACAATAAAAATAATTCCATTTTAAAGCACTATTTAAAGCACAAACACTTTGACATTTTATGTTTGGGGCAGATATTCCCTAAGCCTTCTGCCCTTCCCATGCAATGTTATTATTATTACTATTATCCATTTAAAAGCCCTATTTCCTAAGCAGCACTGTGGCATTTGATGCTTGATGTGGGCAGTGCACATACCCTGAGGCCAAAAGGTCACTAACGGGATTCCAGGCACAGATGAACACTTCAGATTCGTGGCCACGCAGCACCACTGCCTTGTTGGGAGGGATTTCCACATCTCCATCTACTTCCATCATATCCGTGTGATTATCTGCATTATGGGAAACAACAGTACAGAGAGGTGGCTTTTAGTATTTTGGGACATTGTGACTCCTGTATGGCTCAGATTCTTCTGGGATGAGTGCAAGAATTCCCAATTTATGTGATTCAAAAATTCGACAGAGCTGTTGAGCTCTTTTATTTTTTCAGTTCCAATTAATGAAGCATTTTAAAACAGATGGGGAGTTTCGAAAATGTGAGAAAGCTCTTCGCCCCTGTAAACCTTCACATCCAAATGGATTTAATTTTGGAGCTTCAGAATTAGGGCCAAAAGTTAATTTTTTGCTATGCTAAAAAATAAATGCTGTTACAAGTACTCAGTTTTTGAGGCCCAATACAGCATAGTACAATATGTTACTAGTCTAGCTTGTGCTTTAAGAATATATTTGTAACACATTCATTTACAAAAATCTTTTTTCACCAATTGCAGTCAAACAGGTTTTAAATCTACATCTCCAACACTCCATTTACAAAATGACTTTAATTAATATAATCACATTTGGTGATAGAGCAAACTGATAACCAAGCTTCTCAAACTTCATCAGCAATTACTGTGGAATTATGGCAATGTAACTTTCTGAGTGGAAGTGAGGTTGAAACCATATTTTTCTGTAGAACATACTGGGGATAATTCAACTGAAAAAAAACAGTTTTCTTGGCATCTACCATCAATCATTTGCTGTTATTAAAAATAAATTCACAATGAGTGCAAATGCAGAATGTAAGAAATGCTGCACAGTTCACCTATTCCATATTTATTTGCTGAGGTTAAAGAAATCACTTCAAAGCTATTGCTTAATTTAGCATTAAGGGTTTCTGTCACTGTTTGTACATGTGAGAAAATAGAAAAGGCTATTAAAACATGAGTATTTTTTCAGAAAGAGCACCATATAAAGCTTTGCTTCAGTCAGAGGATTGATGCCAGTCTGAAGTGCTGTACAGCCAGCAGGGGTTGCTGGTAGATCACATTTAACAGGGCTGAGATCCGAGGTCTACCCTTCCTCTATCCAGTTCACAGTTATCAAGTAAATACTCTTTTGAGATTTTTTAATGAAAGCATCGAAGTAGACAGCTCCCTTGTTTCAGCCAAAGCTTGTATTTCTAGATTTTATTCATATATAGATGAAAAAACCTAGTAAAATCAGGCTGTAAAACTTGTACATGGCTTGATATTAATATTCTCTCAAAAATGCCATTTCTTCAGATGTTTTTACAGAAAGAACTGTAACTCCCACACTTAAATGTGCAATTCAGACTTCTAGAAGAGTATTTTCAAAATCACAATTTAATGCCTGACCCAAACTTTTCCAAATGAAGCCTCATTTTAAGGTTCCTTTGACCAGTGATGACAAACAGAACTCATTTATCTCACCAGTCACAACTAAAATGGAATTCAGGAATACAGCAAACCTGAGAGCAGCACTACTGAGAAATTTTGAATAGCAAATCGTGAAAACTGATATTGATAAAGGAGACAGGGGACACAGGGCTTATCCCAGCAACCCTGACCTCACCATGATGAGAAGAGCCAGGTACAGCTCTGGGATCCATGGGATTTACAGAGCCTGTTAAAAGGAGTTTCCAGAGTTTCACAAGCAATACTCAGTTTTAATCATGGACTGGCAGACTCCTTATTCCTTGTACAGAAATGTCTCAACTTTCTTTCTTTTTTTTTTTTTTTTTTAATGCTAGGGCCCTGTGAGAAACCTTCAGGTGATGGAAAACTGGAAGAGAGACCGGTCAAGGGAATATTGTGAATTAATGAATTTAGAACTTTGCATCTCCTGTAACCCCTGGTACCAAAACTGGGGACAGCCAAAGGTGACACATGATCTGTTCAAGTATCCCCCAGGATGAAGGAATTCTCCAGAAGCTGAAGGGTTACTCCAAACTCTACACTTTAACCTCACTGTCTACAAGCTCATACTATGATAAACAAGCAGGAAATGCTAACAGAGGTTAAGGCCATTTCTGTCTCAACTTACTTGCTATAGTGTGTGCTCCATTCTCCTCCCCATTTGCAGTATTCTCTCCATTTTTCGCTGATCCCTGTTGGTTGGTGGCGGCTGCAGCTGCAGCAGCTGCTGCCTGCTGTTGTGCAAGTTTGTCTCTGTAGGCCTGCTGTCTTGTCTGTACCACATCAGGCATCACTGCATCTATCAGTGAGAGAGACTCTATCGGCCTACCATCAAACAAGGTACCATCCTGAATTACAGCACAGGGAGAAAAGAAAAAAAAAAAGACAACACCAAGTACAAATTAACGTTACGGGCAAAGATTCCAAGCAAAACTAAAGAAAACGTTTTTATTTCATATAATAAAGCAGTTTACATATGGTACTGGAAGTGATATCTAATCATTGTTGTGGTCAGGATTGGAATTTTAGTCTAAAGTTAAGTGGCCACCATAAATATGTAAAAAAAAAGCCACTGCAGGCCTTTGGGAGAGCCTGAGGAATCAAAAGTTATTTGCTTCAAGTTTGCTGAATTGTCTGCTAAAGCAAAAAACTCTGTAAGCTATCTATGAATATGATTTCAAACATGAGTGGCTGCAGCAAAATCTAATGGTTTGTTTGAAGAGAGAGCTGCAAACATTGCAACTGGGGTCACTGACTTGTGAAGTTATAGTCTTATTAGACTAATACTTTCCATAAACATATTATCTGGAGAGTTGACTAGTTTTCTTCCTTGTTGTTTGAAAGCATGCCAGCACTGTTTAAAACAAGGAAGAATTTTATCCTGAAATGGACAAGACCCAGTTAAAAATACCCTTATACATATGCTAGGGCTTTGTAAGGATCTATTTTTAGGGACTAGAAGGATTCCTTGCAATAAATATAGGGTCTTCTTCTTCTGTTCCTATCACTTGCTTTATTTTTCTGAGGCTTCCTAAGGGAATAGATTTGCTTCACTAGGACTGTGAAAACCACACAAAAAACAGACATAAGGGAGACTGGAAAGTGAGCAGAATTAATGGGAAAAAAGTTTCCTTCTGTAATCTGACACATAGAAAGGCTTCTCACCTTCCAGGCACAAATGAGAATGGAAATTGAGGGCGAGTGTCTGCAGCATCAGGCAGGAAGATACATAGCTTTCTGTACTGCTGGAATAACCATTTAAACATCAAATTTAATAGATCCTGCTCAAGATGAATTAGCCAGCAAAGGCAAAAGGCAAACTGGCATATACCTTCAGCCTTCCTGCCACAAATTCAAACCCTCTCTCTCCTTGGAAACCTTGCCTTTGGGCTCACATTACTTCACTGCAAACACACAAGAGCCCAAGCAAGACCTGCACAGTGCTCTCCCACCTCCCTAGTGCCAGTCTACAAAAACAAAAAATGGAGAGATGACTGGTGTCAGTTATTATCCTATCACACCTGTCTGGAGGTACTACAACATTAGAGTAGGGTAAAAGCTCTACAGACAACGGACCTTTGAGCAATGAGCCAGAACACCATGCCTGGTGTTGTGTGGCTGCACTGGGCAGAACCCCCACCCAGTTATGTCACTCCATTCTGGTTCCACCACTGGAGTCATGGTGAACACCAGCAGTAAGGAATCTGAAGTAAAAGTAAATAAATAGGATACAAGGAAGTTAAGAAAAAAATACTAACATTCAAACTTACTGCAAGCAAGGACACAATGCTCCTGCAGGCAAAGCCTCCTTACCTCATTAATACTGACTTCTGCCTCTACATACTGCAGACCTTTCTGGATGATGGAAATCAAAGCAGCTGGTGGCACCAGAGCACCATTTATATTAGACTGGCTGATATGGCTCTCTATACCAAAGGTAAATGCTGAATGGGAAAACCCTAAAGACAAGGCAAAGACATCAGAATTGATTTATAGATACACAACGCTACTTGTTGTACCATGGTAGGACCTTCTGTTTAAAACCTGAGCAAATCAAACAGAGTATAATGCTACAGCATGCTTCTGAACTACCAAAAAACTTGTCAAAACACCTCCATTCCCTCATAGTTTAAGTGTACAAAAAGAGAAAAAGCAAAGTTCATATATAAACACAACAGCTATTAATGGTATCATTGGCAAAACATTTGTGCATGAGTCAATATAAAATATACAATTCACTATAGCATTTAAACATGTTTATATATTCACTACCTGTATGTGTTGCATCATATGCAGTATTTAATAAAAAAATACAAATATCCAAGACACAATATGCACTAGCTATTTTCACTCACTGATTTGATACCCATGAAAGTGAAATGGATCTGTAGATGAACAATTCAGCTCATGGTACAGTGCTGCCATAATTGTGTATGCTCTGGCCTTTAGAGCTACATCAGCACTGTGCCCTGATTAAGGAGTGGCAAAAATGTTATGGTGCAGCAATGGCAGCTGCTTGCTATTTATTTGATCACCCTGAAAAAGTGAATTTAAGCTAGAGAAAAATAGTTGTTTCAGCAAATTAACTTTACTGTCATGGCATTTTTTCTTAAACCATTTTTTTTTTTCCTTTTTCCCTGTCAAGTAAGCAAGAAGCTGCCTGAAAACTTTCAAATGAGGATGAAGCAATTTTGTAAGTTTGGCCTCCATGACAAAGGCAATCTGCAACTGGAATAAGAACATGTAATAGTTTTCAGTAAATTCAGGCAGAAAAACGAGGGTTTTCTTTCTTTTGACAAGCAGAAACTGAAAAAGTCTGCCATCCACCAGTGCTTCTGGTGCTTCTCTGACTCAATTTGGGAAGTCCATGAGCAGTGGACAAATGTTGCATCAGTCAAATGCATTTTCAACAAGCCTGAAGCCACCCATTAGCAATTACTAAAGAAAAACTAAGAATCAATAAATGTTGAAACAGCAAGGCAAAATATACAATATATGTGTATATTTTCATATATATATACATGTATACACATTAAAGCTGATCTCTTACACTGTTATCTTAAGAATGGAGTTTATTTTTGCTTTAATATGCAGACTTCTTTTATGTATTGCTGAGATCATATTCCCTCCTGCCAGCTGACAATCATCACTTGTTCATTTGCTGGGGCATGCCCTGACTTCCAGTCAAATCTCCCCATTCTAAATGTAGGCTGTGTTAAGCAATCAATATCACAGTTGTGAGTAAAAGATGATGTTGTTTCTTACAGAGCTTCAGGAATAACCACCACCACACAACTCCCTGCAGCCATATGGCTGCATCTAGAAACCCAAACATGCAACACAAACTCAAACTGCTGATCTGACTAGGTTGAGAAAGCTTTAAAAATAAGGGAGCACTGCTGCATTCTTGTGTTGTGCAGTCACAGTCGGTGTGGAGGGATATGACAGGAAAAGAAAACTATTTTCAAGTCTAACAATATTCAAATGTCTTTTGCTCTTTCTCCTAAGAAGCAGGAGATTCTGGCTACCCTGATGCCAAAGGACAAGATCCTCCAAAAACAGTCCTCCAGGGATGGAGGCTTTTGGGAACCCCAAGAGTTATTCCTGTAAAAAAATCTGTTCATCTCTATTTAGAGTCAAGTGATATAAGTCATAGTCACAGTTGTCACTTCTTCCTTTGAAACACAGCCACATGTGCCCTCCCACAGTCACATTCAGGCAAGGAATTCAGCTACACAAGGCTGGCTGGCAGGAGCACCATCACTCCAAGACAACAGGGGAAAGCAGCATTTTTGCTGATCGTTCTATTTTCTTCTTCAAGCAGCCCTGAAGAAAATGGTGCAAAGTGCCATCATCACCCTGCAGAGAAGTGATCTCCAGGAAAATGCATTTTAGCAATCGAGTGAGTCCTTGGCTGGTTGACTGCCATCTGAAGACTCCAAATGACTAAATCTGATTAAGTTACAGAAGGTAACTTGGCAGGAATTCATTCTCTTGTTGAGAAGAAACACCAAGAAACAGTTCAGACAGAAGCACATGCCTACTGGCAAAATAATTAAATGAGCCTGTGTTTGCTAAAGCCAGTTGCAGATGAAGATCAAATAAATTATGCATTGTTTAATAACAAGAATTGTAAAAACTCACCTGACTCTTGCAAGTATCTATATACCAAGAAGTTAACCTCATCACTGCTTATACTCATCTTTATTCCCAGTTAAACCATGAGGTCACAACAAAGGACACAACCCTGCAAATAAAAAAAAAAAGTAGGTCAATTAAATATTTTTAGTACCTAATAGGTATTTCCCAACAAATGCTATATTTATAAAGTAAGTAGCTCCCTGGCAGCACAGACAATGGCTTTATTTTATAATGCAAGTAAGTCTACTGGAGTCATTAAAAAGTCATTTGTCTCACCACAAAATAAAGGTCAGTAAATTAAATATTGAAGGGCCGGATGCTCATATGATGCAAGTTGGTACAGACTGGGGAACTCTGCTGTTTAATACCAGTACTAAAGATGGCCTCATCTCACAGGTTAAAAAAAAAAAAAAACAGAACAGGCAAGCTTGATGTAATCTACATTATTCCTATAGAACACAATTTTTACAACATGGGTTTCTCTCTTCCTGGTTAACAAAGACCAAGAACTCGGTTTCACATTGGCATCAGGCAAGTTCTCACTTTTATGTTCTAATCTATTCCAATTTTCAGGTACTCCTGCTCTAGTGAAAAGGTACAGAACAGTATGAGCTACAACACAAGCTAATCCCACTAAAGATTAGAAAACATCTCAGCCATATCTTTTGGCTTTGCAAAAGGAGTTCCTGACATTAGAAACATGCCATTTTTCATAACGTTTCTCTAGATCTTCAATCAGTGTTTCAAAAATATTGATAGGATATTTATTTATTTACACGCGCACACACAATTTTTCTTTGATTTTAGTAATGGCAAATATTTATTTACATATAATGTAGCAGACTATATATACTTTTGATTATAAACTTGGAAAATATGAGGCAACAACAGTCTTTAAGACATAAAGAGACAGAATACAGTACTTTTTCTAACCTGAAGCCTCATTTTTGAGAACATTCTCATGATGTCTGAGCGTTTGAAAACTCTGACCTTTCCAAGTAAACAAGTGAAAACATCAGCTTTCCAAACATGTTATGAAATAATGTCCACCTCCAGCTCCTATTATCTGTCCAGCACTTCTCATCAGCAAATCTTTCAAGGTTTTTACCCAGCTGACTACCACCAGTGTTTGTCCTACAGAACTGGAGTCTGAGAAGGCAGTTATTTGACAGTTTGACTCAGGATCTGATGTAAAAAAGTACTAGAGAATGGATTTTCCTGCACTGTTCAACATAAAAAGTTCTTGCTCCATGTCTGTGGTCAGGTCACTTGACACTGCTGCTCCAAGCAGGAAAGTGGTGAATACAACAGAAAGTAACAACTACAAGGTTATGGTTGACATGATAAGGCTGCCATAGGTATTCTCCTGGTTGTCTTTTCTAGCAAGAACTCCCAAAGAAACAGGAGAAAATTATCACACTGTTTTTCTTATCACCTAACTTTGAATTTTACCAGTCAAGCAGCAACAGCCCTCCAGGATGTGACTTTCCCACAAGTCCCATTATGCTGTAAAGACAAGACCCAATTAAACTCCTCAAGAATAGCAGAGGCTAAAGGATGAACTTGGATATCAAAAGGAGTTTATCTGCCTGAAACCACACATGGACACCCCCAAACCTGCCCAAGGCATGTGGTCACCCAACTCACAGTCATGCTGTGCTGCTAAAGGGGAAATTGGCTTTACTTTCTTAAGGAAAAAAAAAAAAAAACAAACTTAGTTCTACTTAAATACTTCTCATTTCTAAAGGAAAAAGCTGCCCCAGGACAATGACTTCTAATGACTGGTAAGGGAAGGTACATTGATACCAACCCTACCCCACCCCTCCACAGTCCCCAGCCATGCCTGGGGTACAAGTCATCCCTACCAAACTCAAATAAATACTTTGAGGACTTGTTTACAGAGCAGAATGTAAAAGGAATGGCATTTTTAGCCATTTCATGCATCAGCAACCAATTCCACCATGTGCAGGACCAAACATTAATTTTATTCAGCTATGTTTTGTTGCCATACATGGAGCAAATTATCTTTAAGTCTTTTTTTTACAGAGAAATGCTGTAGGAAGAGGAACAATATTTTCCTTCAGTGGAGAAGGTAATTAACTTTAAAGAGACTCATAAAGCAGGTTTTTTTTTACATTACACACACACACAAATGGCAGTATTTATTTCATGGGTCTGTCACCGATTTCAAAAATCTTGCTGCATCACCAAAAACGATAGATCAAACCGCAGAAATCTGATGAAAGTGGTATTTGTCACACAGAGAGCTCCTGAATTATTAATATAAAGAGGGCTCTCCCCTCAAAGCAGAACCGTGGAGAAGCCGCATCAATTCACCTGTAATGTAGCTGGGTAGCTGAAGGAAAAAGAAAACAAAAAACAACACCACCAAAAAACCTAACGTTTTGCTTGTCTGTCAAAAGTGTTCTTCACCTCGCCCGAATCAAAGGAGCCTCATCTTTTTAAGGCTGTTTCAGAGTGTTTTGCACAAGGCTCTGGCGAGGGGGAGCTGCCACCGCTGTCCTGGCCGATGATCGGGAGGTGGCACTGCAGCACCGGCGGTGGCACCCGGCGCCACAAAAACACACAAACGCCTCCCTAAACACTCGGGTTTAGCCTGATGAGGGGCTTGAAACTGGAAAGGGTGCAAAAGGTTGCGGTGTTCCACCAAAATGCTGCTTTGTGCGTGTTTTCAGCGCCTGTTTATGTTTTCTGAAGGTGTTTTCTGTGTTTCCCCCACGCCAGGTCTCATGGCTGAGGCAGAGCCTGGGGACAAGCGTCCCACGGCAAAGTGAGACAAGAAATGTGAGAATAGCGAGCAGCATCAAACCACCTTCCAACCCAAAGCAAAATGACATGATAAAGAGAAAATACCGTAATTATTTCCCCTTGACACATTTTGAATTAACACCAGGCTTATGCTGCCAGCCCTCAAATTTTTCTGACAATGGACTCATGCACGTACACATGTACCCCACATCCTAAAAAAATTACTTCACCAATGCTGGCTCATTTCCCCCAAATTCACTATTTCTACAAGCAATCCATTACTTATTTTGGGCACTTTAATAGATATTAATATTGCTCTTTATTTTAGATGCAACAATTAAGTCACCAAAGCAACACAGAAAAATGAGACTAAGATAAGTAGAAGTTAACATGTAATTCCTAGCAGTCTTAGATTTGTAGCCTAATTTGCATAGGGCCCATCAAAAGCATCTCAAATTACTTGCAGCTTTATGTCCCAAACCCATTCTGAAAATGTGATGAGATCCTTAAGGCCGTTTTTCTGTCTTGCCCTTAGAAACATTCCAGGTCTTCCTCAAAACATTCTGTGGAATTACATAGCAAAGTATGATGCACCCACACTGCTGTTTTAGATCTAATTATGCTTTTAAAGGAAATCTCTCCCACTTGCCTCTACTTTTGTTTTGCACCCTGGAGCAGGAACAGTACCTGTGAAGTGGATTCCTTACAGGTAAAACCAGGATTAATAAATAAATAAAATAACTCATGACAAGTAAAAAAAATATGGGCATGAGAGCTTATGAATGATGCCCAAATTGCTCATGGGAGTCCCTGAGACCACACCAGGATCAATATTCCCTGCTCAAAAGAAAGTCCATTTCAGCAGGCCTCTTCCCAGAGGATGGGACTGTGGTTTGTAACATCACTGTGCAGTTAGAATCAGCACAACATCCAGATATCCCAGGTAATTTTTAACGCTGCTAGAGAAAGTCCCTGAAGTCCCAAAATTTATCAGGCATAACATTCATCAGCCATAAAAGTCAACTGTCCATAGAGATGCTGGCCTTGAGATTTACTCAAGAACAGGTCAGGAGCAGACAAGACACATATCTGTGCATTAGACAAACTGGCCCACTCATTCCATGCCAGCAAGCACACAAAAATTCATTTGGAAGCGACTTTTTTCAAAGGAAATGAGGTTTCTTATCCCAGAGTCTGCACCAGCTCTGGCTTTGCTCCCAGTCTGGCAGAAGAGAGTCTGTGTTTCTGTGCCTGTCCCAAGGCAGACAGGGCAGGTCTCACCCCAGCACCTCTGTCCCTTGAGGACCATTCACTTTACATACAGGTAAAACCCGTTAAAAAGGAGTTCCAATTCCTCACCACCACCAGGTCTGCAGGCTAATCAGTGCCCAGCAGTGCAAACCTGGTTGTGTTTCTGACAAATCATTATTCCACTCCACATGTTCGTGCTAGCTTTGTGCTCCTCGTCCAGGTTCAATGCCAAATGCTGGAGAACAGATGCCACCCGATGTGGCTCCTGGCCTAATAGGCTTTTTGGTTGTTTAGGGGGGTTTTTTTCAGACAAACCTGAACTGGCAGAGAAAGTTTATACATCATATTATTACAGGGTATCTCTTAATCACCGTTTGATAATGTATACTGGAGTCACACTACAATTAGAGTTATTGTATCATCAAATAACAGGCTAAGAAAGTGATATTTCTGCAGTTACAGGCAGGCTCTAACAGATTCCCATTAGGTAGGATAACAGGAAAACCTGGCAGACTGTTGTGAATAATAATTCCCCAAAACATACCAATCATTAGTTTGATATCAAATATGATATGTTAAAGGGAGCAGCTAATGCTCTGGGTAGCTCTGAAGAATGCTTAATGTTCAGACATAAACAGACTGCTACGTTTATCCATGGAAAACAGAAGTCTGGCTACAGAAACAATAAATCCCCTACAATAGAAATATTGCCATTAGAGCTTTTATTTTTCCTCTTTTGCAAGAAATCCAGACAAATATTTTGCTAGCATATGTGCACATAGACACTGATACCATTTTATTAATTGTTGCTTAAGAATCTTTCTTGTTTTTAATGGCCACGACGATTAAAATAAAAAGAGCAAAGGGTGCTGTTTCAATCCAAGCACTCAGACCAGGCAAACTCCTGGATGTGTGAGATTTCAGCAGGATTTCATTCAGTTACCAAAGCCACCACAGGTTACAGAACTTGTGTTTTAAACCTCTAAACACTGTTCCTGGTGGCTGCTGTTCTACTAAAGCTTTTTCCAAAGGCTCTTCCCCAAGACATGGTGGGTCCATCCCCAATGGCTGATGAAATTTCTACCTTTATATCCAAAGAGAAGTTCTGCAGAGCCCTTTAGAAATACTTTATAAAGAAAAAACTCATAAAATTAATTAATGGTTCCTTTATATTGAGCATGCATTGTACAACTCATACACTGTTATACACCCTGTGTAACGATTTATTATACACAAATTTCAATCAAAATGAACATTTTCTCACACTCTAAAAGAAAAAGGAAAGTTGATTTTTCTTCAAGTGCGCCAGCTACTTGCTCTAAACACCCCTATTTGCTCTTTCACATCTTTATTTTGAGATATTACAGAAAAAAAAAAACCTTAGGCATTTAACGTGAAAAAATGTTTTTCTTTTAATTCAGAATGTTAGGAAGAATTCCTACCTGCAGAATGTCGTAGTAGGAAAACCTTATGAAGGCTCAATTATATTGTGCTCTATTGGCCACCATTGCTCAAGTAAAGTGTTCTCATTTTCTGCATTTTTACCTGTTTCTAAATTGCTATTAGCCCTTTTGTTTAAGATTTAATATGTCAGTGGGCACTTGCATTAAAAAATTATCTCTAATTCTATCTTATGAACCTTCTTACTGATTTCTCATATGATCAGGCTTTGCTATTTTCCTTCTAGAAATGTAAACCAAAGATGCTTCTCATGTTCACTGTTTAACTCTACTGCTTTGCTTTTAACCTTAGGAATACAGCTTAATTTCTGAACGCTAAAAAAAAAAAACAACCACTTTTCCTTTCCTCATCTGAATTGCCTTCCGTAGCTCAGGCAATAAATATTTGTATTCCGTACTTCAGCTTTAGTGACCTAATTTATGGCAGCAGTCTCTGCCTTTCCATGCCAATTTGAGAGTATGAAGAATACAAAATGACAAAGCCAGTCTAAAATCTTCTGGAGAAAAAGAATTACAACCCTGAAGAGAAGGAAAAAAATAAAAACCAAGCAAAACCCACAACAAAACACAAAACCACCCAAAACCTTGGCTAAAAGTAAGTTACTGCCTACTTATCTGAAAAAAAGAAGCCCAGTCCTGAGTACAGCTACAAAATATGCTGCAGATGAAGCCCATTTGTTGATTTTGCCTAGAGCAAAGTAGTATTTAATTACTGAACTACCAATCTCCTCCCCAAAGTCATATGCTGGGTGACCCTGGAGGCTGGGATTCCGGATGTTACAGCAAGACACAAGCGCCAGCATATCCAGTATTGTATTTCCAGGGTTGTGGCTACAAAGCTGCAGATTTCTGTGCTTTCTAGAGTTTGAAATACATGTTCCTGGACAGCTATAGGGCATCTTGCAGTGGTTCTTGGCAGCCACATTTTGTAAATCCCTAGGCTGACCAAAGATACAGGGATATTTCTGGTATTGACACTTTATTCAACATTTTTGGGTTCTTAAACATTTTTTTCTTTTCATTATTACAATGCAACACCAGAAGAAATTATGTTTGGAGAAGGTTTTTCTCCTTATTTCCTGTATCAGAATAGTAAAGACATATTGTTTGTTAGTATTTTAAAGACTTTTCAGCTCTCTGGGTAACAGTGAAAATAGACACAGATGGACTAAATGATCTCCAGAGGTCCCTTCCAATGCCAATCATTCTGTGATTCTGTGACTTCTTTTTAAAGGCACAACTCTCCTGCATGACAATTACAACCTTGTTGAAATGGAGCTAATCCTGATACATCCTTCTGCAGATGCAAATATGTTCCTTTCTAACTTAAAGCCAAAGTCAGCTGCTCAAAACATGCAGTAAAACCTCCAGCAGTAAGTCCTGCCTCTCTTGTGATTACTTCATGGAAGCCATTCCTCCCTGACTCCCCACAAGATCCTAAGCCCAAACATCTTGTTTAGTGAAGGATTTGTAATCACAGAGCTCAGGCTCCCTGATGGAGACAAACTGGGATTAAATGAAAACTGTCCAGATGTAGTTCAGAAGTTAAACCACCATCCTCTTTCAATACTTAAATAATTATCAGAGCACGCCAGGAAATACAGCTAAAAGTTATGAAATTCTCCTTGATCAATTGTCTAATTCAGACCAAAGGCATTTTTAGAAAGGAAGAACCTGTGGCTTGATGGAATGACCTTCGGGGTTAGACTGTCCTACCCACACACAAGCTGGACAGATTATCGTGGCAGCAAAACTGGAAATACAGAATTTGTAAAACTGATTAGAAAGTGATTGGTCCTGATTGATGGCCAGAATTAGCAGAGTGACCTGAAGGAGCACTACTGTAGGTTTGGCCAGGATGAATTACTTCAAGATGACCTGCAAGGTCCAAATTCCAGGCTCTGTGTGCTAAATATATCTCTGTAATGGAGAGGGAAGCACCAGACAAATGCTTGGCATTCCCCCAGGGAGAGACATCTGTCCATCTGCCCCTCAAAAGGGAAAACTTTCTTATTGGAGGGGCATCTCAGGAACAGTGGTAACATCAAACAAGCTCTGCAGCTTCCATTCTTAGGCCATTAGAAGATGTCCCTTTAGGCAGAGTTACAGTCCTTCTGGAGCACCTATTTCCAATAAATAAAGACTTCTGCAATCAAATTTGTAGACCCTGTCTCAAGGAGGCTTTGTGAAATTGTTCAATGGCTTTACTAAGTGCTAAAACAGCAGCCTGCTAATGCTGCCTGGATCTAGACACAGAACAGCTGCTGGAATCAAGCCCAAGAAAGGCGAAAACTAGAAAAAGCCTTTTCTGCAACATTGTTTAAAATGCTATATATGCCTTTTTGGCATGCACCTGGTTTTAAGTATGCAACTATATAGAGCTGATCTCCTGTGCTGCATTAAAGCCTTTGCAAGAAATTAATTATGGATGAATGTGGGAGCACACCCATTAAACCTTGCTTGGATCAAACTGTGTAAAAAATTCTGAGAAAATAACAGATTGAGAAGAGCCCTTGAGTCAGTCAAAATGAGCCCTATCAAGGGCTTCTGCTGAGACTAAGGTGGGGAGGAGCAACGTCCAAAAATGCTTTTCTATTTGTGAACACCACCACTGAAAATAAACACAACTCTTGTGGTTCAATCTTTTTGATCAAAACCTGTAGAAATTAACAGTTAAATGGGGTTAAAAATCTCCAAACCGTGCTAGGTTTCTGTACTCACCTGATTTAATCTTATTTTCACTGCCAGAAAACCCACTGAATAATGTGGCCTGTAAGTCTGATCAGGAACATTCCATTTTTTCCAATATGTTGTTCCTGATGTTCCCACAATAGATCATTCAGGGCTCTAAGGGACTGTGTCAATTGAATTGAATGATGTGGTCGCCTGCTGGTACATAAATGCAAAAGCAAAGCTGAGGGGGTTTATTTTCAAAACAGGAGACATTGATCCTGTGACAATGTTCCATTACCCTGACTTTATTTCTATTAGAGACAGTGATTATATCTACATCAATTGCTTGAGCTGATGGATACTGGTGCACTAACAGCGACACTGTTTTTCACTAGGCTGCTGCTGTATGCTGATGGCTTACAAAACAAGAGTCATTCTCCAACTAATGCTACTTATTTGTCCATGGAAAACCACTGAAGTTTGGGCAGACTTTTGTAATTATTCAGTTCTCAGCTGTCTGTGGTTTTTTGGAGGGGATTTTTGTGTGTTTTGTAACTCCTATGGTGGAACGGTGATTAGTGACTGTATAGCCTGGCATGGATTCTATTTGTTATGATTAAAATATTTACATTGCTACCTGCTGGTAATAAAACAGCAGATGTAGTTCTCAGGAGCAGCTGTGGGAAGGTATTTCTGCTCTCCTACAACAGCAGCCCTATCTTGACTAGGGATGTTTTTATCCAGCTGTATGGGCTCCTCTTCCCTTTTCATGCACTGTCACCCTTTTGCAGCTTCTGTCCACTGCCCTTGCTATCTCTCCCAAGCTGGTGATCCATCTTCCAGCTTTCATCTCTTGATCTGACATCCGATTTCCAGCCTGTGGTCACGCATTTGCCCTGGTTTTCACCTCCTCACCGTGCACTGCCTACACATACTCTGCACTCCTGAGCCCATCTCTCCATCTGCTCTCCAGAGCATTGGCTTCATCTCTACCTCCGTCAGTCGCTTCTTTTTCTATGTCCTTCTTTCATTACAACACAAGTTGCTAACACTTGGCAAAAATAAATTCTGCTGGTTGAAAAAGAAAAATTCAATTCATTATCAGCAATGGTGTTTTCCGGTCCAAGTAAACCTTGTTCATTTTATTTGTCCTTGTTTGTTTAGCCTTGTGCCCTGAGTCATGTCCTGAGCTGCCTGCAGGAGAAAGGCCTTTGTCTGACTCACTTCAGTGTATTTACCACAATGGGTTCCCTCACTCTTGATAAGGAAGTGTTTTTTTTTTTAATGTTGCCATAACAACAAGAACTGGAGGTGATCTGGAGTGACACCTGCACAGAATAAGCGAGCACAGAACTGCTCTGAGCTCCCAGCACCTGAACAGGTGCAGAAACTGGAACCACAGCAGGTCTGCCAGAACCAACCAGCACCTCCCTCTGCCCCAGGCTGGTGCCTGCAACTCAGCACAACGAGTCAGCTGGGCACCTCCTTGCTCAAGTCGGTTTCATACTGCACATCTAGAAATTTTGCACAACCAACAGCAAAAAACTGTGCTCTGTGATGCAACTGGGGACTTGCAAGGCTAAGTCTACAGGGATCCAAGCAGCCCTTGCCTGGCAGTTCCGAGAGCAATGAATTCTGCTAGAATCCAAATTTGGAAACACTTATTGGTGGTCACCCCTGCCTCATGGTGTTGGAATAGGCTTTTTCGCAAAACAATGCGTTTTTGGGTTTTATTAGGGTTGATATCATTACTTTGGTAACTACACAAAATTTCTGCAGGTCTTTGGGGACTGGTTCCTCTTTCCTAGTGAACAACCAAATTAAAACTGAAATCCCAACATGCATTGGTCTGGGCACAGACATCCATGAGCATGACCTTTTCCAACAAAGGATCCACTCCCTCATCTACCCTCATTTATCCTGCCCCTCATGTCTCAGCCTGAACACTCTCACCTCAGCTTTTTAAGCACCTACAAAGTTATTTCTAAGTGCTGATATTATTTTCAGCACTAGAATGACAGAATGTTTTGGGGTGATTTCCTCTCAAATTTTTCTCAAACCAAGACACAGAACTACTCCATAAATAATACTGACCACATAAATGGAGCAGGACAAGCATGTCATGGAGTGGAAGGATGCTCTGTGTGTGAGCATCTTTCCTGACTCCTGCATTATTTTAGAAAAGATCAGGGATTATCAGGCACAGCACAGCTTCAGCAGTGCTGAGGATATAAACATATGAAAAAGAGAGCAAGGTGCTCAGTGCACGGAACAGGTCTTGAAGAGGCTTTGATGCATTCAAAACGCAAATAAACCCAGCTTATTTCCCCATTGTTAAGCCGAGTCTTTTATGCCTTTCCCATGAGAAAAGAAGTTTTGGAATTATGTACTCTGGCAGAATCTAGTTTGGGAATAACAAATAATTTTTCTGAAATTCCTTTGTGATGCATAAAAGCTGCCAATTCTTTTCCTGAGGCAGATGTCTTGTTGAACAGTAACAGCTCTGAGTCCCAGGTTTCTGAAAAATTAAGGATGAAACACAAAACCCCTTTGAGGGAATACCATAATGGGATGAAAAAAGGGAAAAAAATCCAACCTAACAACCCCACAGGACACAGAGAAGATCCTTTAGTTACAATTTGTTGAAATTTCAAGTCAAGAAAATACGAACTGTTAAGAAGGAAATATAATTTCCAGCTTTAGTGGCCATTAATCACAGAATCAGCTCAAGAGCAACTACATCAGAACCTGCTATTTTCTGAAGAGGAAGATTTCTTTATCTATTTTTAATTTTGGGATGAAGAGGAAGAAGAAAGTGCCCTTTGGACAGGGAAAACACTGAACTAATTATACTAACAATGCAGGGGTTTGTTGTGGATTTTTTTTTTAACAAAAAACTTTGAATACTTCTGATTTCTTAGGACAAAATCACTATTACTACTCCTGAGATGTGGATTGATCGCGAACAGGTAGATTGGTACTTGTGAACATTAATAGCAGAAATACACTGCACTTTAAACAAGCTTTTCTCCATTTACCCAGACATTAAACATGCTGGGAATGTAATGCAGTAGGCCAGCAGAATTTGGTACTGAAAATATAGGCTAACATTCATCATATTTAGTATTCAAACTTTTCCACAGCCATGAAACATATCCTAAAGCCTGGAATAAATTAAATGTAAACTGACAAGTTCTTCTAGCCCCAATATGTTCACCTCAAGAGATTTAAAGAGGTGTAACTCACGACTGACTGCAGCATTATGCATGAATGGAGTTCTAAAGAAAGCTTAAGAAAGTTTACCCTCAGATTAAAAACTCAACTCTTTGCTTTGCCCAAGCAGTTTCACATCCATCTCTGTTCACTAAAGCAGCCTGAAATGAGCCTGTGGGAATCTGCAGGTAAATAACCATTATGAGTGCAGGATCTTAAAAAAAAAAAAATGGAAACCCCCCACTCTTTGCAAAACCAAAATCAGTCACAGATAACGTGTTTCTGCAATTGGTCACATGAATGCAAAACCAGAATACGTGTGAATCTCCATGAGCTGTGTCTACTCCCACACTCCTGCACTATCCCTGCCCTACTGGTTGCTAATCTGCAAAAAAAGCCTCCTTTCCTCATACCACCTACAACACCATCTTATTCTTAAATAAAACCAAAAGCAACACCAGTATTAAAAAGTGCAAACACAGCTCTGAGTCTTTAAGAAGCCATCTTAGAACTACAGCACATTTCTGTTCACGAATAATCAAACTGCAGTGTCTGAGGAGAAATGACAATACAGTTACCAGTGTAAACAACATCAGGTGCAAAAGGGCAGTATGAAACCATCTTCACCTAGGGTTTTTTAATAATTAAAGACAAATTATCAGGGAAAAAAGTTACTAAATCAGATATTCCTCATTAAAAAAAAAAATGTACTATGTAAAATGAATTTAACACTTACAAATTTATTTCAGAAAAATGGCCAATGAAGTGGATCAGAAACCAACTGTATTTACTTTGGCACCTCAAGATTTAATTTCAGGTGAATTTTGAAATTAGGCAGCTAAATTTTTCAGAAGCACCCAGATCAGTTGGATGCCAAATCAGAATTATTTCTAACAAAGAACAAGATGTTCTTTGCCTTTTGTGGCTGCTTCCTACCAAGACCCAGCTCTCAAAAGCCATGAAAGAATTAAGAAAAAAACACTGTCTGACAAACATTATTTTTGGTATTCAGAGAGGCAAAACTCTTCTTATTTGTTAAACTTAAATCGAATATTACAGAAGGGGTTTAATACCCGTGATCTCAGCCCTGCTGCTGGGCACAGCCACTCACGAACACGAGCGACTGCGGCTGCAGACAGCACTGATTCATCGTCCCAGGCAGTGACACAGCATTGTCACTGTACTCACCCTATCTTCCATTTGCACCCCAAAATAACAGGAATATGAGACCAATGTAAAAATCCCCATTTCTTCTTTCACTGCTCTATATGCCAGTTCTTCAGTACTGGTGTATCATGAAGTAATAGAGGAATAAAGCAACAGCAACTCCAGCAAGGCAGCCAGGAAGGAGGAGTGTGTTCATGAGACAGCTCTGGAAAAGGGGGCCCAGAGGTGGGGTAGGGGCTGTTGGGGTCGGTCATTAGGGCAGAGTGCTGCTTCACCTTTACAAAATAAAGGGTTGGGCATTCCTGGGCCACCATTCTGTCATCACATCCCCCCAGGATGTCACTGCCTCCTGCACAGGGCCCAGGAGGCTGCAGGGTGACAACCTGCAGGGATTGAGCGGGGCAGTGCAGTGACCCTCAGTCCAGTCCCACTGTGAGACTGGAAACTCAACTGCACAACATGAGACCCTGGTGGGCACACAGGCAGCTCTGACACAAACACCTCACCCCCAGGAACTCTGCAACAAGGGCCAGGCTGTTTTCCAAGCCTGCAAGTATCTCTTCCCTTAATTTATACAACTTTCATTTTCTGCTACAGGAACCACCCTCAGTGCAGACATTCCATCTCTGCATCTCTACTTCCTACTCTGTACCATACCTCAAATCTCACTTTTCATGAGCAAAACCTGTACTGTCTAGGCATTAGTGCTGTGTATTTTGGCAGAGACATCTCCATCTATATTAGCTATACCCGAAGTTCAATAAGAAGTCGTATTGATTTTTCCCTTCAAGCATATGCCTCCAAAAAGTTGTCTAGACATTAAGCTGATCCCTCTCCTGCCTCTGCCTTTTTTTCCTCTAAATGAAGCTGTACCAAGGGTCTTTCAGGAGAATATTAAGAATAGCATGTATGCTGAGGTGAGATGCCTATAATACATGGAAAAGGCACATGACACTGTCAGTGTCATCAGCCTCCTTGACCAGATTTTCCATCCCCTGCAATATAGCCTTTTTATTTTTTTCTGGAAACTGTTCCAAAATCTGAATCATCAAGAGAAGTCTCTTCTTTTACAGAAAGCCTTGAAAAACAAAAACAAGCTTCTTTTCCTTGCCTGTAGAAATTGGAATATTTTGCCTAACTCAAATTATCCCACACTAAGGACAACTTTGAATAAATGCCAAGTTCTGATACTTCATCAGTGCTTAAGTCTAGAGGCATATTTATACTCCTGTAAAGGAAAAATTCCCAGAGATTGGATGATCATGCCTGCCATAACACAGCCCCAGACGGCTCCTACACATTGCAAAGTCACCTGCATCTCTAGAAGTAATTGCATTGTTGATCTTAGAAGATTAAAGCAGCATACCAAATGTTCCTCTTGCTAATTTGGCACTCTACAGAAGGTCTAACTGGTAAAAGGAGCCTGAACACACCTGTAGCAGAATATATAATGACATTCAAAAATACATTCAGAAGTAGTTTAAAAGAACACTATTTTGCTTTTCTGTATAGCACATGGGATATAAAAAAGCTATACTAAAGCAGCCTGTGGTATACAAAATTTTTTTGTTTTGAGAAAGAATCATCCCCCAAAGCTGTATGCAAAAAACTTGCCTGAATGCCCATACCCTCACATAAAAACCTTAAAATGTAAAGCTGTTGGCTTTGTGCAGTAGAAGCAGGAGAGTCCACTGAAGAAACCCTTATCAAATGGGCTGAAAGTCACAAGGGATCCAATTAAGATAAAAAGTTCAAACCCAGGACATTTCCTCTTCTTTGTGACTGCTCAGGCCAACATCAGACATCTGTTCTCACTAATTTTTTAATTAATCCCCTTTGAAGCAAACTGTTCAAAACCTGACAATACCTCATCTGTCCGATAAGGACCCCCCCTCCAGCAGAAGGTGCTATTTTGAATTAAAATGCTTCTCCACTGATGCAGTTGGAAACACAATCACAGCTTTGTGTAGAAAAACCAGTTTTGCTGAGTCAAGCTAAAACATTAGCAGAGATGGAAATATACCCTGTCTTGTAACTGCAGGCCACTATTACACAGGCAGCTGCACTGAAATGGTCTTCAGCTTGTCCCACAAATGACCTCTACTCTGCTTTTTGTAGAATTAACCAATCACAGCAACTACTTCTGCTAGTTCAGAGTTAAACAAATCACACAGAACAGCTTTTCACAGAAAGAAACCCACCATCTTTGGTTAGCTTTACCTTACCTCAAACAGACTCAATGCATGTAAAATTCTGCCCCACCCATTTCCAGTAATGGGAGCATTATTTGAAAATAAAGAGATGATGGAGAGGAAGAAGTCTGTGACTTCTCCAGATGACATTATACTTTAATAAGTACTTCATAAATTGCTCACAACATTTTGAAAAATTTTCAGTATTTCTCAGAATCCAAAGAGCTCCCATCATCTTTCTTTTCTTACAATATTTATAAAGCTATGAAGTTTTTACTTTGCACAATTGCCATTTAACATTCTGGAGTTATGCTACTCAAAACTTCCCAAAGTCACTTCTCTCCTGTAAATCGCCATTTTCTTCCAGTCCAAAACTTGGAATGTCTAAAATAAGCCTACATGCATGAGTGGTGCATGCTTGAGGCATTATGTACTTCTAGGACTAGAAATCACAGTGTGAGTAGTACCATGCCCATTCATTTTAGATAAACCAACCTGATGCAATGACAGAAGGGAAAATGGCTTATTGTGAGTCTTTATTCACTCACAACTTCCAACACCTTTTGGTTCCTCCATTTAGCGGTCTAAATAAGAACACCCCTCTCCTCAATATCTCCAGCACATAAAGACCTTGTTCGTTTCTTAGCTTGACCAGAGAATCCCATTCAGAAGTTCTTGAGAACCCCAGCTTGTTTTTAGAAAATACACAGAGATACAGATCAGTGCAGAAGAATATTGAAACATATTCTAGCCACACTGCCTTCAACTTAAGTGATGTGTTGGAGCAGAGCCAGTACAACACAACCCTGCAGGGCCACAAAAAACATCAGCAATATCCTTCTCGGCCTTGTGGGGGTCTAGTCACAAGATAAGGTGTGTTAAAACAAATTCCCCCTGTCTCTGAGTGCCCTCTATGGACAGCACACACAGACCTTGCCAAAAATTTTAAGGGAATGTGAATTTAAAAAAAAAAAAAAAAAAAAAAGGAAGGGGGTGCTGGGGAAAGAAAAGACATCTGCTACACCCACAAGACATTTGTTAAATTATGGTATATATTAAAAATTCTACAGATACAAATGTGGTCTCAGTTATCTCCTGCTTAAAGAACAAATGCTCAGTTGTGCTCTTGCACAATACTTGAGCATGGCTGCTGGAGGCCTGGTGGACAAGGAATTTTCCCTTTCTAAGAACAAGTATAGGTAATCTCATTCTCCCTTGTAACTTTAGCCATGGAGAGAGATAAGAAAATGTATTTAAGGAAAGTTTCCAAAATCAAGAGAAATGATACAGGGATTGCAGTTACATACATTTAAAGAAAACAACTGCAAAATCATGACTGTACATTACATTTGAGAAGACATTAAAACAGCACACGGTCTGGATATTTGCTGTCTGAACCACACACTGGTATTTTCCTTTAGGAAGACAAAACTCTAGCACTTGCAAAAAACATATGTTTATCAAAATACAATAACCTTCCACCCTTTTTTAAGAACTGAGACACACCAAGGCAATAGTGACTCCACACTTCAAGGAGATAATACAGTTTTTACAATGTGATTTCACAAAAGGTCTATTTATTAATATTTCCATACTGTGAATTGATGTGTTACATCTTAATTCTCTCAACAAAATGAATATGGATTTACACATGAGACACTAACAGCTCCAAAAGGAGCTGCTAAAAACCATTGAATACAAGAACACTTAATGTAAGGATTCAGTGAACTGCAGAAACTGAAACCTAACAAATACTGTAAATGCACGTAATACTAAATCGTACCAAACTACAGTCCACTTTTATGACAAATAAATAGATAAATCATTGAGTGTCCTTACCAGAACTACTCTCTGAAACCCCACAAAATTGTGATGTGGCAGCAGTACAGCCCTTGGTATTACACCACCTGTAACACAAACCATATTATGATAGTTTCTATCAATATTTATTTTAAAGGATGAAAAAAGGATAAAAGCTATTTTTCTACCAGTCTTTTTACTGAAAGAATTAAAACAACATTCAGTTTCCTACTGATAACAATATATGCTTAGTTAAGAAAATAAACAAACAAAAATTAGAGACCTTGATTACTTACATGGAATTTATTTAAAACACAAATTACAGTCACAGTTTCAACTCTATCCTCTTCTCACTCTTTTAGTTGAAAGCAAATCCCCACCACAGAACAGCACCTCAGCTTCAAAGAAATTTCTGTTCTTTTTGTCTGTCCGCATTGACAAAGGGGAACTTTATGAGACTACAGATTAAAGTTTACAAAGGGGTCAGTATTGATGCAATAGATATTGCAGTGTTAACCAATACATACTAAAATGATTCAATAGCAAGATAAAAACTAGGAAGCACAAGGCAATGATAAACCGTCCAGTGTTTTCAAAAGGGACCATTCAGGAGCTGAATTTCACATCAACAAATAATAAACAGCATATTACATGAACCATACTTAAAACACCCTCATGAAGTTAATTTCTACAGGCGACTTCAGAATTTAAACACTCCCTAGGAATACATTATTCACCTGTGATCAGAATAATTACTGATCCTGTATTTGTGTAACATGGTGATTCCTACCCCCAATATTTGGTAGAGATTAAATCATTAGAAAGTGATATTATGTAAACTAAGGGATTAAGGAGAAGACTTGAAGCCGGGAACACTGTCTGGGCACCACAAGAAAACCTGCACGTCAAAGAAATGCTGTTTGAAGCAGGATGCACTCAATAGTAAAATAGATAACTCTGCCCACTGGAATAGGATCTGAAAAACAACAATCACGTTTCTAAGTACCAAACTCCAGCCACAAAGATTCACAAAATACATTACAAATAACACTAAAACTTCTCAAGCACCTCCTTAATACTAGGGTTAAAACCAACCTAAAAGCAACACTGACCTCTTAAGAAACCCTCTGCTATTTAGTCTGTTGCTATGCTCAATAAGACTTGAAAATGTTTTCCTCTTTTGATTGAGGAAACACAGGGTATTTTGGTCAGAAATCATTTTCTATGTTTAAATTCCCAAGAGAATCAAGTGAACTTCTCCTCTTTCCCTCCTGAAAAGCCTCCAACAGCCAAATGGACAATAGTCTCCAAAACCATAGTATCACCACCCTGGACTGGAAAAGTGTTCTGGTCCTCCCTGTAACACTGACAGCCTAGCAGATAATTAAAATTTCATTAATGAAGGGTGGGGACCCTTCTTGTGAGCTGCTATTATGTACTGCTTTGATCATTTCTACAAACCTAACTATGTATGCCAACTGTATTGCTAAAATTAATTTGGAAAAAATCATCAGAAGCAAAGTTTTAAAAGCTTATAAAATTTTAACTCTAAGTGCAAAAGGTCATTAAAAGGGGATGTTGATCCTGCTGGCTGAACAAACAAGACAGAGCAGTAAGTTTCAACTATTATGCTTTGAACCTTGTACACTTCATGTTTACATTAAGGATTTTTCATTCATTTGGAACAAATTCTGCTCGAACGTAAATAATTGGAATTACCCCCAAAATGATGCCAAACAAGAGAAAGAACCTGGGGGCCCTGCAGGAGATCAGAGAACCACCACACCCTCAACAGAAGCTGCTGAATGAGGAATTCCTCTCCACAGTTCCACACAGAGCACACACAGAAAACACGGAACACACACAACACCAGAAATTCACCATTGCATTCCCCTTCCTACACCAGCAGGAACCTGTTCTCAGTTACCTCAGCCATGGCATGGAGAGGGCTGAGGGAACAGCAAGAATTAAATGCATGGCCTAACTTAACTGGGCTTTTAAGAATGACTAAGCAACAAAAGTAATTTTTCAGATGGTTCCTGATAGACAGCTACTTCTGCAAGCACTTGCAGCTCATAACATGACCATCAGAGAATCCTCTAAATTATATTTTTATCCTGTTTCAAATTAATAAATAAGAGTAAAAATTATTGCACATACTGCAGAAACATTTTTTAAGGAGTATATGTTTGGGGTTTTTTTTTAATGTATGTTAGTGATATGAAAAGAATTTATAGCAAAAAAACTCTTTACATATAGTGAAGGATGTAGGATAAAACCTTCACATTTAATTATATTCCTACCAAGTGATATGATGAAATGAAGCACATCCCAGGGTGCTCACCTGTAATCACAGGGAATAATAATTCCCTTACTACATCTGCTCTTCAACTGTGGATTGCTTCATACTTACATACTTAATATTTTGTTTTTCTTTCTGACAAGATGCCTATCTGTACGTATTTCAGGTATCTGAAGAGAATCAAACTGTAAACCTACAGTCCCATTACAGAAAAAAAAAAAAAAAGTTGAGCGAGAGAGGAAGGACTAAAGAGATTTACCAGCCTCAGGGAGAGGACTAGAACAGAAAACACTGCAAAAATGTGCAGGGTTTTGAGAACCCAACATTTTACGTGATGCTAACAGGCAAGCTTAACAACTGTGTCTGTTACTAAAATGCTCACACTCCATAAGAATTTGTGCATCGTGAGCATGAAATCTTTCCCTCTGCAGCTTAAAATATCTCTGCATTTAAAAACCATCTGCAAAAATAGACATATACTTCCCCACTGCAAAATTAATGAGAGAGCAGGAATTTCATCTCACTACCACCAGTACATGTGATGATGCCACTTGTAAACACATTGCACTTGTTTTGGCACAGGACAGCGACAGAAATGGTAAATTTAAAAAGACTCTGTGAAAATGTCACTTTCTTGAGGAAGCTGATTAATATCAGTGAAGGTGGAGGATGGGCACCCAAGAAGGCCACGCTGGATTAACCTGCCACTAGAGCGTGCTCCTTGATCAGCACGGAGCCCATTTACCCATTCCATGGGTGGGGTTTTTCCCACAACCTTTTTTTGATTTTTCTTCTCTTCCATTTCTTTTAAACAAAATGCCTACTGCTATTAAATTGGGACTTAAATTTCAATTTTCAAATTAAAAAAAATAAAAATCAAAAGTTGGTTTTCAACAAACAAACAAGTAACTTTTATTTTTTTAATGACTGACTAGGGTTTTTGTTTGTTTTGATTTTAAATCATCTGTAGCTAGGGGAAACAAGACAAAAAAGTAAATTATGTGGTCATAAAAAATACTGATGTGCATTTTATAAATTGAATGTGGCCCATCAGGGAGAGAGAAATTATCCACTTTTAGGAAGTATTGTTTACTGCTGTCTTCCCACTAGGCCACCTGTTAATAATATTTGATGTTGTTTTCTTTCTGTGTGATGAGTATGACTATAAATGAGATATTTCACTACAACTTATTCCCTCTAATGCCTCTATTTCAAAGACCATTCAACCAACAAATGACACCAGCCTCAAGGCAATGTCCCAAGTGAATGTGCATCTTTGCTTCTCTTCCTTATCCACTGTCATTTCCATAATTCATCCTCTTAACGATTTACAAAGTGCAGAGGATATTTTCAGAGCACATCAGTGGTGCTCAAAAAGTCTTATAGTTGACTGACTGTCAAGGGCACATGAAGGAAGCAAGGAGTATGTACAACTATTTTGAAAACGAGATGCTGAAATTCTCATTCTTTCTATTTGACAGATATTCCAGTTCTTTGGCTGTTCGTAATTCACACTATGTGGTTTGAAGCATTTAAGCTTTATAAGGATATGCTTATTGAAAAAAAATCAAACACAGGAATCATTTTTACAAAATTGGAAGGCAGAAGTATTTCATTTTTAAAGGCTGCCTCCAATAGTAGTGTTTCATGACTGGTGTTGCAAATACTACAGCCACTATTTTGCATACTCATTAAAAATGATGCCTGGAGCTTGCAGCTCTTTTTTTAAAAAAAAATAAAACCTTCAAAATGTAAGCCACTCAAAAGCACTGTAAATATTGGGTCTTTCATCATCATTCTAAGTCCTGAAAATCCTCAATTTTACCATTTCAGAATTTGGTAAATAAATACATTTTTCTTTTTTTTTTTCCTCCCTTGCCATTCTACACAATCTCCAGCAGCTTTATTTTACGCCATCAACCAATATCACTGTCAGCACTCCCAGAGCAGAAGGCTGCTCCATGCTCCGTGCCTGCCTCTGAATTCATGACCAGAGATTCACCCTCACCATGCACAGAAAACGAGCAGCCCTCATCTTTCCATTTACCCCCATTAAGTCAGTGCCATCACGTTCTCCCAGGAGAAAAGTGCAAGAGCTGAAACACCACAAGCGACAGCAGCCAAGGACTCTCAGAAATAAGGTCTGCCCTTGGCTGCTCTTGCACTCTGAAAAGGAGAGCTCCAAACTGCAGGGCAGTGACCGTGTACTGCTGGAGTCTCAGCTCCTTTTGAACAGATATCAAGTAGCTGAGATGGAACACACACCTCAAACTTAAATTTGTTTGGGAATGAATGTAAAAATAGTGGGATTCAGTCCCAAACTGCACCAAAAGCAGGTGGTACCATAATTATGTCATATCTAATTAAAGTCCATATCACTAAAATAGTCTTGCCAGTATAGATATAAATGTCACTTGGCAGCCACAGTGGTTCTCAAACCTGCAGCTGGAACACAGCTCAGGACAGGAAAGTGTAGAAAAGCTACTGATTGCTAGAATATAGTAGATTTATTTTATAGCATTGTAGTAACACCTTACTCCAGGGAACAACAGGTTCCTGGATTTCAGAGATCCAATTCAATTGGTACATGGAGTTACCACCTCGATGGCTCTTGCACTCTGCCAGGAGACTCGAGGTAAATTCTTGGCTCAGGTTTGTAGTGAAAATAAGCAGGCAGCATTAATCTAGTCACGATTTATCCATAAATTACAATTAACCCCCACCAAATCTTAGCTTAAGAAGTGTCAGCCCAAGAGATTGTGACTGTGCCTGTCAGCACTAACAGTAAAAAAAAGGTGCCTGACAAAGTCTTAAATGTAGCTCTTGTAACCTGTCTCTCATCTGCTCACAGAGACAAAATCATCTTGGGACAGATGGATTCACAAAGTCAACTGAACAACTCAAACCAGACCTACACACACCCGCAGTCCTGCTCTGTGGAAAAGACTCTGACAGGGAAATAAGAGTCTATTTTTCTTCCATTTTGCAAGCGTTGCAGCTGTGTATTGCTTAATAATTTAGTTTATTAAAGGCAACAACTGTCAAAATCCATACAAACTAATTTGTCGTGCAGCAATTTTACATTATTGGAATCTTGTTATAATCTGACTAACGCACACGATCGCGTTCTAACCATGCCTATAATTGGGTTCTTGGCTCCACAGGCCTAAAGACAGTAATCCAAAACATCTTCCAATTACGCTGAAAAATATGCATGTTTGTGGGAAGCTACATTACTTAATTTTCAGATTCAATGGGCCTTTAATAATGTGAGAGAGGGAAAAAGAAATGTTTGCAAAAGGACATTTATTTGTAGTGCTACTCAGAAAGTCGTGTGTAGGAAAACACCACCTCAAATCTATAAACACCAAAGCAGCACTATCCAGATACTTATGGAATGTAAGACAAACTCAAACAAAAACAGTCAAAAATCCATTCAGATGGAAGATTGCATTACATCCAAACCAAACAAGGATCCCAGTGATTAAAGAAGTCCATACTTCAGAACTCATTTATGTGTGAGAGTCACTCATGAACTTTACTGCCAACACATGACCTGTGTATTGCTCCTGCTCACAGCCCTTCACAGGGCAGATGGGAAGTTCCTTGAATTTACTCGTAAATCAGCAGCAGCTCAAGACACAAGAACCTTGGTTCCCAGTGTCTGACAGACACTTCCAGTGCACAACCAAGGCTGACAGGTAATTTTTAAGATTATTAAAGTATTGTGACCTGCTATATTATTTAACAAACACAGTTTACTATTTTGAATACAAAAGATTAACAAGTAAATATTACAAGGGCAAACAGGATTGCCCAGATGCAGATATGCTCTTTACAGAGGAGAAAACACTGAAGTTGCTGCAGAAACATTTAGGTTGGAAAAGACCTCTGAGATAAAATCCAACCTAACAGCATGTCAACACATGAAATACAAGAGAATTTCTGTAAATTTCTTAAGTATTATGAGATTTTTTTTATTATTGCTAGAGAATCATAAAATGTCTATAAATCTTGGCAGATTTAGAGTGTACATTGTGATGGGTTCTCGTTATTACATGAGAATCAACAGGACTGTATTAAATACTGTGTGCAATAAGCATATACATAGAGAAGATTCCCTGAGTCACAGGGAACTGAAAATAAAAACATGTACTGTCATGAAAAAAAGAGTCAGAAAAATATACAGGGATAAAAACTTCATAACAGCCCCTGACAGCCACTTCCAACATGCCTCAAACTGACTCTGAAATTAGAGAAATTGCAGAAATTCAACTTCATGTGTCCTGCAGATTTAAACACGCACCTCATTATTTACCCCCATACACCACCCTCTGCACCAGTGCAGGTGAGTGCATTACTGGTGTCAGCTCTGTCCTCTGACCTGATCAAACACTGCATTTTATCAATGGACAACTACCTCAAACACTTCTTGAAATGGCCTGGATCCCAAGCCATGCCTGAAACCCCATCTCCCTGGCAAGATCCCTGGATCAGTGACACAAGATTTTTGGGATTAGTTCTTTGCTCAGAGCTGCCCTCTGCACAGCAATGTACATAAGAGCCAGGAAAAAGAAGTTCCCTCCAAAAAAACCCCGAACAAACAAAAGCACTTTGAGATTGCAGTCTTTGGATATCTGCAAGAAAATGGATAATGGAAGCTTACTTCAAGGGATCTGTCTATCCACAGCTGTTTGTCACACAATGATGACACTGTGACTATGCTGGAACACAGAGACACAGCTTTGGGGAGACTAAACACAAACGAGCTCAGAACCTCTGGAAAGGCCCAGCCAATTTGGCTGTGAAAGCCTAAAGCCCCACTTTGTGTTTCCTCTATCATCAATGCCATGCCCAGCAACAAGCAAACAGCTGCAACTCCCACCCTGCAGGGCAGGGTGTTAAAAGGCAGAATGTTGTATCTGCTTGTTGTTAGGCATTTGCTGCTAATACGGGCTTTTCCTCACACCTGCAAAAAACGCTGAGAAGACCTTAATGCAGCAGATGCATCCTGTGGTTCCACTAACAGGTGAGTTCCACAGGTAACTGCAGCAGGGTTTTAATCCAACAACAGGAAATACTTTCTAGGACACAGCTTAAACCTCCCAGGACAGTAGCTAAATGAGTAATGAAAATTCTGTAGATAGAGGGAAACAATTTTTGTCCCCATAAGTTGAGCATTCAGAGCAAAGTTATTCACACAAGAGGGATGAAATGCAAGACAACACACAAATTCCACAGTCAAGGCCCAACCATTGCTCTATGGAGTTTGGTGGAATACATTTTAAAATGTTTGGATATGTGACAAAACAGATCCAAAAATATCAAGCATATATAAAGTACAATGAATCTCTCACCTAGACTTCCTGCCTTATTATCAATTCAATTAAGAATTCATTAAAAGGAGAATTATCACACATGATTATTAATTTACAGATGAATGGGAGTGTGAGAGAGAAGGCAGGAGGCAGGGGGAATAGGTATGAGACAAAAACCTATGTTGAAGTTTGTCCCATCAGAGCAAACATGAACATCACATCTCTTTGGTACAGTAACACACATGCTGTGAGAAACAACGAGCACTTGAATGCATGTTTTATTCTGATCCCAAAGGACCAAGCTGCTTGTGAGATGCTCCTTTTTATTTATTCCTCTTCAGTTTGTCTACAAGCTACACACTTTCAAAGGAGGCCTAAAAACTGCTCTGTATTCTACGTTATACACAGGAAAACATACAGGAGTGATGCTGACTTAGGACTCACAAATGAAGTGAGATGCAGACAATGCATCACTGGCTTTCCTCTTAGACCTTGCTTCCAGAGGGAGACTTCCCTCAGTAGCTGAAGTGCCATTTCTTTGAAACTGTCATCCTCAAAAAGTGGGTTTGAAGAACACACCAACTTTGCTATCAAGCTTTTGATTGCAAAGCCTGAATGTTACCGAAGCAAAAGTTTCCAAATTAAACGTATACGCAAAGGATACACAGCACAGATGAATAATATATGCCTATAAATAAGCAGAAAAATAGACTTAAAATATCCACATAACTATTAATTAGTTATTAATATTAGATCACTGGTCTATTTCCTTTCAAATTAGCCACCCACTAGCAAAATGTCAATTGCAAAACAAGAGACTATATTTATAGCACAACCTACTTTGAGTTTTGAGCGACATGTCAGCCACTGCTCAATTACAATACCCCCATTGTGTGCCTTCCCAAATTAATACCCAACTTTCATTACAGGCAACTATACATACAAAAGCCATGTTGGATTTTAATAGTCTTTTTTTACATCACGTAAGCTGCTGCAAACATTTTCTAGAAGTCTATGCAAAAAAAAAAAAAAAGTAGAGTTAACTAATACACTGGAATAAAGCTGAGTGGGACACTGGACACAGTGATGCTGGGAGTTGTGAGTGGTAAATTTCTGGATCTGATTTTATAATTTCCCAGAGAAAGGCTAGCTTTGATTGCTGGTACCACGAGCAGTGCACCTTGAGATGCAATACAATGTACAACTTCATCTTTAGACTGGACTTAAATGGAAGGGCCACCAACAAGGTGAAAATGCCAAACTCCTATGGCAAAACTTGACTGCCCTGGGGACTTCAGAAGAGGAGAGTTACACTTTTAAAGAATATCACCTATTTCACCGAGTCTGCGTCTAGTTTAGGTTTTGTGTTTTGCCCTGAAAACAGTTCTCTTCCCTCCCTCTCTCCAGATGCCTGATTCTATCTGCAGAAGAGCAGAAAAAAGAGCATCCTGCAGAGGATGCTCAGTGGAGATGGAAAGCTGGCAGGAGAAACCCTGCCAACACTAAATTGCCTCAAGCCTTCTGCTGAGAGAGAAGCAGGAATCATTGTTTCAGGTATGTCTGCCATGGAGAGAAAACAGAAATGGAGACAGAATTACACAGAACCAGCCCTTGAAACAAACTTAAGATTAGGGAACACCATCCCATCAACAAGATCTGTGCTGATGTTTCAGTGGATAATAATCTATTTTTACAATTGTACAGCAGAATAATTTGGACTACTCAGAAACGTTTGAAAGACAGACTTGAAGAGAAACACAGAAGTCATTGCTGCTCAGCTTTTCTCTTGGTATAAAATCACATCACTTCCCATCAGCTTGCAGGAGCACACTCCTAATAATGCCATTTACAGAACTTCCTTCTACAGCCAGCTCTTTGAATCTTGAAAACAATAAAAAAATTCATCCTCCCAGCCTTAAGATTTACACAAAACCAGGAGGCCTGTGCCAGCTGTTTAATTTCTCATGTATTTATGCAAACCAAAGTACTTGTACAAAGAAATCAATTGTAGCAGTAACTAATATTGCACGTTGCCAATTCACCTTTCAATCCAAGGGGAGCAAAGAGAATCCTGAGTTATTAAGATCATCATTTGCTGTCTGGGAACAGGATTGTCTATGGCTTCGCATTTCCTAAATTTTCTTTCTAACCTCAAATTCACTCTTACACTATAACTACTGAAAAAACTAGAGGAATAAAATCGGGGGAAAGGAAACAAAATCTGCAAGAAACAAATACAAATCCAGCTGGGATTCAAAGCCACTTTCATCACATAGGCTATTTTTATATCCATTGTACATTTCATTTTTTTCTAATAACTGCCACACTTGTAAGCAAAAAAGCTGCAAGGCACTCAAAAAGAAGGCATAAATGTAGTTTCATCTATCCCCTGATAGGCTTTTTCTTTATATATACACTGAAAATATTTAAACCTTAAGGAGATAATTTTAAAATGTTCAGGATTAGAGTGGGCTTGTCCAGATAAGTGGAAGTCTCTATTATCAGCAAATTTCATTCAAGCAACAGCTGTAAGAATCCACATCTTACAGTTATGAATAAAAACTGGAGCCCAGCAATCAATAAGCAGTTTTGTCTCTGTAGCTGTAACACCACAGCCACCTTCACACCACCTGCTTTATATAAAACCAGCACCAAGTCAAGACCTTGTTCATATCTTCTGATTTTTCTCCAATTTCAAATAATTTTAATTGCAGCACTCATATTAAAACTTGTAAACATTATCAGCAGTAGAAAACATTATTCTCTTTCTTTCTTTTTTTTTATTTACACTTACCCTAGGCAAATTTGGCTTCACAGAAGGCAGGACATTTGACATGATTTTTTTTATGGTTTCATTTAGTCTTTAATAGAAATAAGGATAGTATTAAGAGGCTTGGGTATGTTATGGAAATGAAGACAAGTGGTTTTCTAGTAAGTCCTGCCTCATACAGATCACTCAGAAAATCCAAACCAAAAGTGTCTTCAAATCACAGGGGAAAAAAAAAAACCCAAGCAAGCAAACAATGGACAATTTACCCTTTTTAGTGACAGATGAACACCCTTTTTAAGGGGTATGTTTTCAGACTGCTAATACATATCCCACAGCCTCCGTGGCAATGCTGAGGGAGTGAATTTCCCCCAGACAAACCACAGGCTCCACAGTCAGCCTAAGGTGGATCTCCTCCTGGTAAGAGGATTCTCCCTCCAAGATGCCACAGAAGCTGCCTTTCCGCTGAATTTAACCTAATTAATTGAAATTATTGTCACTGACCATCCCGTTATATAACCACAGGAACAATAAATCCTTTGCCATCGTGCTCTTCACCTGAATTGCAGTTGAGAAAAGAGCAAAATCCAATGACCCTGTGCACCACAGCGAGGAAAGCAGACAGGATTATTCACAAACACAACCTCTGGATAACACCCAGGGCAAATGTGAGGTACAGGGTATGGAAGGCAGGCAGAGGCACAAGGATGAGGCAGCACTGAAAACTGATCATGGACTTGAACTTCAGCTCCTTAATCTGCTAGAAAAGCTACTCAAAATATTCCGAAAATGTTATTTTCTGCCTCAGGTCATGCTAACTGCTCTGTCTGTTCAGCATAGCAACACCTGGATAAGAACAGGCTCGCTGTGCCACAAGTCACAGTATTAAAAAACAAAAATAGCTCATTTTGTTGTGAAGAAAACTTGCAAGTACTTATTGGTTTGTAGGGTTTTCTAGGCCTGTTGTACTTTAGGTTTATACATATATGCTATAATCTTAGAAATGCCAGGAAAAGTTAATAGCAGATACGGTTTTGTTCCCTTTTATATTGAGAAGCAAACTGTTTAAGCATTAACTACCCTTGACAATGCAATTAAAACCTGACCCATTTTCTAGACACAAATGACCTGCATTTTTCAGAGCACAGCCATACGTAACCAAATTCATCTCTATTTACCTTGTCCCTCAATTCCATTTGTAATACTGAAACCTGAGGGGGGGAAAAAACCAAAACAAACCAAGGCTACCAGAAATCAGTGCCTGGGAGGAAAACGAGCAGGTACTGTGCAGAGGAGAGGTGACCACCCCCTCAGCTGTGATTCTATGACTTGCAGAGAAGAAAACGTCAAACAAGTTATGTGCAAAATCTTTATCACTGTTCTGCACTCTAAAACAGACAGCAAGTGAATTACAAGGCTGCAAAGCCAGGATTATATAAAACTAAAAAAACCTCTGGCAGTCATCGTCTTTACTACCAAGTATAAATCACAAAACGCACTGATACGAACCCTTGTAAAATCTCTGATGTGGTTTTATACACACTTGGATAAAACAGAGTGGTACAGAAACAGCTACAAAACACACAGACAATTAAAAAGCAACACATGCAAGGGATCATGGGGACCTTACTCATTTCACTTAAAATGTTGCTGTTCTACTTCAAGCACGGCTCTCTTTTCTCAAGGAACATTCAGAACAACTAAAAGCAGATATAATGAACATTATTATTACCACCACTTATTTGAAAAACTGCATCATCCAAAAGATCCCTTTTTTAAGATGGGGCCCCCATTGCGCTAAGGTTGCATAAACATGTAGGACTTCATTCCTGTGCTGAAGAGATCGTAATCTCACCAGACAAGGTCAATAAACAACATCAAACATCAACAACAAAGTTTCCTCTCCAGGACTTTTGTTGTTTTGTTTTAATATCTATTCCCTTAGACCATCTGCTACTCTCTCTTATGGACCAAGGTCCTCCAGAGAGTCGCTGCTGCTGCCAGCTCTGTCCTCCCAGCACACCCATTACAAAAAAAAAAAAAAAAATTCCTCTTCTGTGGGAGGCAAAAATACACTGAAGAGTCTTCAGTGATAATAGAAGTGCTGAGATGCAACACAGCTTTTCTAGACATTCCTGAAAGCGCCAGTTGTTACTGAGGTAAGATAAATACAATGTTGAATATTGTCATCTTTATCTAAATTCGGTAACTTCTCTGGTCAGTGGAAATACGTATTTGTAGTACTGGATAAGGATTAAATGCTAGCCCTTGCTCTATTTTAGAAAAAGAGGTAGATAGAGAGCTATTAACAAGTCTAATTGTGTCTGGAAACAAACAATATAGGGCTAATAGTGAGAGAATGGGATTTCTCTTATTTTCTAACCATACAGCAACCAGCCTTCTACAGGCAGGTCCTTGCTCAGCCCCAGTGAGCCCAGCAAACACAGACACTGAGCTAGAGCAGAGCTGAGTGAGCAGGGAAGTGTTTTACAGGAACAGGCTGAGAGAGGGAAGGTAAAAGCATCAGAGAAAAGGCACTTTTTTCTGTTCTTGGCTCTGGCTATTGGGCTGAGTTAGGGAATGCCTTATTAAACAGTTGAAGCTCTAGAAATTTGTAGCCATTATGCTGGTGTGAGGCAAAATGTTTCACAGGCAGTTCTGCCTGGCTACAATTCTTTCTTCACTCAGCAAATATTTAGTAGAATTAGGGTTCCCAAAACAAATTATTTTTTTCATAGGTATTACTAAAACAAGCCATACAGCTCACTTAGATTTTAAGTGATAAATAGATGCATTCCTACAGTGAAGTCCACGCTTTACAAAATCTACAATCCTCCTGTACCAAGATGCAATGAGAGAAGGAAAAAGAAGCAAAGCCCCTATTTTAAAATGCTGCATTTTGGAGGATTTTATTGCATTCACACTTTACAACAGAAACAATTATCCCCTTCTCCCTTTCAGTACATTCATTTTCATTTAACCCAAGATGTCTATCATGAAATCCTCCTAGGAATTCATAGCAAGTTAGGGAACGCTTTGCTTTTTGACAAATCCTCTATGCTTAAGGAATGCAAGTGTTTCCTTCACCCAATTCTTCATCTAAGCTTCCTAATTATAGCACTCTTATCACAGGATTTCAACATATGCTGGCAGAGGCGCTGTGTATCACACTGAATTTAAAGTTGAGGTAGCCACAAAACTGCTCTTCAAACCCCATAAAACCACGCACGTGGTAAGGCTGCACTGCTGTTTCTCAGCCCTACAGAGTGTGCAGCGAGCTGCTTGTGGAAACCAGCCACAGCAGCATCTTCCCAATGGTCCTAAAGTGCTACTCAGCTCCCACAAACCAGCCAAGGCAGGGCTGTCAATTCACCCACTTCCACACCAGCCCTTTCAGCTGACCTCTAGGCGATTTTTCAGTTGACCTCATGGCAATTTTCATGGGTGTAGCCAGAGAGATGTATGAGGCAAGGCTGGATTTTTTTTAAATAAATCATTTCTCTGACATGAATTAATTTTCCAGTGGAAGATTCCTGTGGATACAGCAGTACAAATACATAAATGCCATGCTGCCAGGGCAAGAGAATAAGGAAAGAAGTGCATTATTCTGAGATCCAGACCTACTTCTGGGATCCCCAAGCTCCTTTCCCTACTCAGAGCACCATGCCCACAAACCACTGTGGATTTTTCACCAGATGAGTTACGAGTCACAAAAAATATGTGGAACTATTGACTTCACTTAAGCTGCAGTGCTTTTTTCTTCAAAAGCAAGCACAGAGGTTCCTAACTTATGAGTCCTGCATAGTTGACATCTTTTTAAGTTGATGTCACTCATCACAGCTGTAACTTGGCACTTCTAGTAACACTCTGCTCAAGCTTTGCCTTTCCTGATGTTTCTCCACTCCTGCAGTTGCAAAACATCCCATATCTATCTTGAGGTAACAACAGAACCTCAGGAACCCTAAAAATGACTAATTTTTCCCATAGGTTCGCTATGTATAGATGCCACGAGTTCTTTTTGGAGTGATTTAGAATTTGCGCACATAACACTCCTTTTGCAAAGCATAAATTTAAAGATTTACATAACGGATTAAATTGTCTTCCAAATCAAACAAAAAATGAGTACAGGACTTGCTTACGTGCTGCTGAATTTGCTGAACTATAATAATGCTCCAGACCATTACACTGTTTTCTCCCAGGCTGCAGTTTTTGCTCCATGCTCCCGTTCCCTCACGACCCAACTCCCATGAACTCCAGACACTTGGACATGGGTGCTAAGACATTTCAGGAGATCACATATAACACTCACTCATCTTCCAGATATGCCACAATCCACATCAACTGTGCACAGACTGCAAAGCAGCCTGATGGAAATGGGAAACTTTAACAGGAACAGTCAAAGTGCAAATCAGCCTCGACAGGGTAATCCCTGCAAATGCCTAGACATGGGCATTTTGAAAGACAAAAAAAATCAAGTTATTTAGTTTCCATTATGATGAAAAGGAAATGGAATTGAAACACCTGGACCACCATGGAGACATGAGTGAATAAATTTTTTTAAAAACCACCAAAAAAAAAAAACAAAAAAAAAACCAAAAAACAAAACAGCAACAGTTGTTCCTGTAGGCAAAGAGGAGGCCAATTTGCTGAGAAATTTATCGGCTTCAGCAAAAGGGTGTTAAAACAAAACTGGATGGGTCAATGAAAGTGACTTTGCTCCACAACAGCTTATTCACCACAGCACCCAGTCTGAGCCAAGAACTGGGACATGCAGAGTCTGCCCACCAACTGGGGAGGGCTTTAAAACAGGAACCTTGTAAACCACAGCAGCATAGGAAAAATCTTAATAATAACCAAAATTGAACCATTCAGCAGAAAAGGATTTTGTTTTTAGAAAAAGTTAAATATAAAAGAAGCCATGAATTAGGCCAGTGGAAAGGTATGCTAACAATCTATTGTAAGCTGCATTCACAGTCACAAACTCAAACACACACCAGTTACTTGCTCATCATAAGAAGTATGAAATGTGTACAAGAAAAGGCAGCAAGATCTTGCCTGAAGAGCAGCACATCACCTTAGGGTATCAATGGTAGGAAATATTAAGTTGTATTTTTATCTTCTATTTAGAGCAAAACTCCAGCATCCCTAATGTGGTTTCCATTTGCTATTTACATAATTAAGTCACCTCCTCACAGTTTAAATACCCTTACCTACTGCTCAGGTTACTTCCCATTTCCCAGATGGTCAGTCTCCAGAAAACACCATCTGAGCCTCAGCCACCTCTTGGTTAAATCCATTCTGATGGCTTATTAGTAGAATAATTTATCAGCTGTTAAAACAATAGTTGTTGCAAATTTGTTTTCTATGTAAATCAGGTTCCATAAACTAGGATGGAATTCCAGCCTTTTAAAATGCATTTTAATGTGAAATGCTGACATCAAGTCTTAACTTCATCTGATTATTTTTTCTGTTTATGTTATTAGCAACCAGTTTTTCTGGCACTCTTTCCTGTTCCAGTTCAATCACTCGGTTGAATTACTTGAACTCCTGCTGAACTGCACCAAAAAAAAGGAAAATTAACTAATGCCTCATTTGATCTTGTGACCATAAAACTTGTGTTTTCATTCCCTCTTTAACCTTTGACCATCTATTTTTCCCTTTAATTTGTGTGCTATGTACCTGATAGTTTTAAATTTGTTTCTTTTATTCATGCAAAAAGACTCTGCTCTGATGGTTGATCTGCCCTCTGTTCTTTTTAACCACCAGTGACTTTATTCTGGATTCTCATCAGTAAGCATGCTTAAAATCACTTCTTCATAGCCCATCATATATATTTATTTGGCTTACAGTATGCTCTTTACCAGAAGTGCACGGCTGTTCTCATAAAAAGTGTCAACTAAGCTAAAAGAGAAGACAAGTTACAAGAAAGTGAAATGGCTGATTTTGTAAAAGCTCATCTCATATGCCAGCGCCACAGAATCAGCTGAGTTGGAAGAGACCCACAAAGGCCATAGAGTCCAACTCCTGGCCCTGCACAGAACCATTCCCAAGAGCCACACCACATGCCCAGTTTATTACTTTATCCAAATCCTCTTCTTCTCACATTGTTATGATGGACTTGAATTTAACTTATGCTACTGGATTAGCTTTTTTTTTTAAAAACAGTTGTTAAACACCTGAACACATGATAAAACATTTTTAAAACACATGTAGACTGTAATAAAATATGGTCCATCTACAGCCCAAAGAAATTAAGTGGAAGGGGAAAATTTAGTGAATATCATTAATGAGGTCAAAGATTCCAATTATGGCTCACATTTGACATCAATACCCTCCATTTGTGTGAATATTAAATTCATGGATGCCAATCCTACACATATATGCTCAGTATGGGATTCAAATCCCTTGTCTTGAATAGTTTCTTATATTTGTTCACTAAATTACAATAAGAAAACCACACACGACCTTTATTTACAAATAGGGGTGCACTAACCCACTAATAACAATTTTTGTTTATATTCACTGGGTGGATTAAAGACTTGGAAAGCAAATACAGGCTTCTAGCTCTGCCAGCCATGCTGATGGCCACACAGGGTCCTGATTTTTGAAGGCCAGCAGGTCTCTGCTTCTCCTGAGTAAATAAAAGTCAGCATCAGCAGAGTCATCCACACAGCCTACAGACTTCCTGTTGTTCTGCAGCAATATTCATTATCTCCCAGCATCAGCACTGCTGAAACTAAGGGCAGCTTTCACTTTTGTTAACTTGAACTAACATCAACTTTCTGTTGACAAGAAGGAATCCAGGATCAAGGCCTGATGATACAAGTGACACATAAACACAGTCTCCTGTGAAATCAGCCTTGCTCTTCTGCAGACAGCACTACGCGTGTGCTGGGACACAAAAAAGTCTGGCCTTGGGTTTTCTCTACAGCATTCTACTTCATGTACATCCCAAAAGCCAGTTTAATTTTTTAACTCTACAACAAACTGTCAATGTTGAGAAGATTTTTACTCTGTATTTCTAATTCTTTCATATAATAGAGCAGGGAAAGGGTCATTTCAGGTTATACAACTTCACCACAGGCATATGGCAGTGACCCCAGAGCAGAAACACAAAATCTCCCTCTCCTCTAAAGCAGATGGCATGCTGATCAAGTAAGATATAATCTAATGCTAACTGCACTACTATTATCTCTTGAACCAGCACCCACATAAAGCAGTAAAGACAAAAAAAAAAAAAAAAAAAACAAAACCCCACACTAAGGCGGGGAAGGTGAAGCAAAGGAAGACAGCAACAAAAAATCCAGAGTAGATCAGCTGTAAGAGAAGACAACCCATTGTAGAAGAAACAGCCTCTTTTCAAGTACATTTAAGATTTAAAACCTAGGAATGGAAGTAGATAAGGAATAGCAATGGCCCTCACCCTGTTTTGGAAGATCTTCTAGTTTGGGATACTGGCCCAATTCCCTTTGCTTTTGCACTGCACTGGGCACCTGCCAGGGGCTAAATATCCCGGCTGCTTAGATAATTACATATTTATGATTCTGCCGAGAATTCTTAGTCAAAGCTTATTTCTGAACTGTAAAATGCTTAGAGAAACAGCAGAGAAAGTTCTCTGACAAATGGTGCTTCAAAACAGAGCCAACACTTAAATTTTTTTAAAGGACATTCATTTCCGTTACAGTTGATTCATTCAGTGGGGAACTTTAATGGCAGAAGAAGGAGAAAAGGGGTGTTTTCCATCTCAGTCAGAACGGGATCTCGCTAGTGTGTTTAACTTGCTTTCTGTAAAGAAAAAAAAAAAATCAAAAACCCTTCCAAAAATATTTAGAGCAGTGTACATACAATTTTTAATGCTTATCACAGTTTGCACCCTACCACACGATGCAACTTTTCTTTTGTATCACATTATTAGTAGTATTTCCTCTTCCACACATAAACCACTAGATTAGCTAATTCATGCTGATCCAATAAATAGAACTGGTGTATGAACATTTTTAAATACAATTGTTTAACCACAACAAATTATCACACAAAATACATTGCACTTCACCTTCCTTCATTGATAATAGCATCCACTGATTTCAGAAGAAGGAAAACAGTCCAAAATTTAATGTTGTTGGTTATTTCAGACTATTTCAGAACCTGCTAGAAATAAATTTTTAATTTTTTTTTCCTTTTAAGGCTGCACTCCATAAACTGTACAACCAACAGCCTCAACAATAAATTTCATGAGCACTTTTAGGCCCTACTGTTTAAAGTGCTTTCAAGCTTGGTTAGCTTTATGCATGCGAGTGCTCCTTATTTATATCTCAAAAGAACTACTCCTACACTCAAAGTTACATGTACACACATGCATTTGTATTTCATAGAATAAGGGCCTTAGTCTTGCAGGGTTATTTATTTTGAATCAATTATTCTAGGTTCTTGAGGACAACATCTTTAGTACTGTCAAGTTCCATAAACTCTGGAAAGCAGGGGTCCCTGTTCTCAGTACAATGACAACCGACCTTCAGCTCTGCCACTTTACAAAGAGCTGCTCGTCTGCAGATACTCATTTTATATACCTATATACGTGAGAGATGCCATTCAGCTCCTCTGGAAACAAAGCCAAGTTTGCAATTCCAGAGCAAAAACCTTGGAGCAAGCAGCACAACCTCCAGCTGTCCTTGGCAGGTGCCAGCAGAGACAAGGCTTCCAAAGCCAACCCTCCAGCTCCTGCCCCCTCCCTTGCTTGTCCTCCTTTGCCTGGAAGCATTTTAACACGATGGCCTGGCAGATCAGTGTTTGGATGGGTTTAGCTGCTGGGGAAGCATGGGCTAACAGTTATATTCATTTATTCATTCACCTGTCTTCTAAGGAGTGGGAAGGTCACAGGACTACCTGAAGGCACCACAAAGGCATTCAAATGAAAAATAATTGCTGCAGTCTTGTGGAAATTTCTGCAGACTTCTTCCAGTTCTTTCACTTTGGAGTGACTTATTCATTTTCCCCAGCTCCTCCAAGCCCTCCTGCTGTTTCTGAGCTAAGTTCCCTGCATAGATAATTGCAGTGAAATGTTGCACCCATGGAATTCCCTGGCCCAGGAGACACAGCGCCTGGAGAGCTATTCTATAACATCACTTACGTGTAGGAACAGTTGACATAACACACAATAGGTATGTTACACCCTCAGAACACAGTATAATGTGTTCACCTAACAGTAGGCAGCATTGAAAAGAATGGATTTAAATCACCTGCTTGGTATTCCCCTCAAGACTGTGAGGACCTGCCTTTGCTGTTGATGACACTGCTGTCCTGGGGACTCAGTAATTTTGTGCTTGCTGCCTATCCTCACACTTTACCTGTGCCAGCTTGTAATAAACAATAACATCCTCTGCTCTCTTCTGCACGAGAGCTTTTTAACTGACCAGGGCGTCCATGTCTGTCAAACTATCCATGTAGTACAGGATGGAGCTCAGAACCTGGACAGTGTTCTCCAGGATGCCTCTTGAAAGGCCACCACATTGCCCTGCTTGAGTCCTTCACAGCCCTCTCTGGTTATCTTAGCAAAATTAAACCCATTCCAGCAAGCTGTCATGGGAGACTCACAAACTGGTATCTCCCACCTTTCTGGGTTTTTCAGTGTCCATTCTGTATTTCTAAATTTAGATATACACCTATATGTGTGCATGAATACATGCACAGATAAGCACACTCCTATATTCCAACACATATTTATGTGCACACACAAACCTGCTTCAGTGACTTGCAGAAGCAGAAAGGCAAATGGGTTTCCTTCCATAGTTCACAAAAAAAAGCCTTGCAAGATACAATGGAAAATCTCTCTTGGAAAGCTACCTGTTCCATCATATAGTAAGAAAATTTATTAGCTAAAGCCCTTGTTGAAATCCCGATGTCATCTTTTGCTTAGACCAAAGATCCAGAGTTTAAATTTTTATTTCCGACACGTTCATTAATTCTTGTGATCACAGGTTAAGTACCCAGTTATCAGCCTCTAAATGAACTTTCAAAACCCTAGAAAAGTAGCATTAGACACTTACTTTCCTGCAATTACCAGGCCTTTTTCATTAAGCTTTTGCATCTTTCCTCTGACATTGTGAGGAACATTAAATTTGGCTGGAAGAATAGGAATGAGAACTTACACCCACTGCACACAGCCATGCTATATCACAATATAAATATTTAATTTTCTAAAGAACTGCCAACAACTACAGTAATTTTTAAGGAGTAACTTGTATTTTACCCTATTCGATTTATCAGTTAAGATATATGTAATATATGCATGAACATCATAACATAATATGATGCAAAAAATAAGATTCTTTTAATTAACAGGAAAGTTGAAAATCTAAGAAAACAACAGAACAGCATGTGTAATTTTTTTTTTTTTTTACTGCTAAGAAATAGAACTACCAATCAGGATTAAAACATGGCCAAAAATGCTACAATTTTTTTTCAAGGGAATCAGAAATTAATTTCTTATTCATATATATGTGTTGAACATGGGCAACCATGGTTAAAGCAAGTCCTGTTTGGGAGATATAAACAACCTGCTTTTTTCAGCGACCTCTGGCCCACACTTTATTTACACACAGCAAAGAGAAAAACACAATAAAAGCCTATAAAAGTCCTTTTTACTGTACAGGGTTAGTTACGATTACTTTGGGGATGGTAAAAAATGTGTCTTGCTTGTCTCTTAAATCTACATTTGAACTATTTCAAAGTTAATTAGAGGTGAGTAATGGTTTAGAAATCTCTTGAATAATAAAGTGTAACAACTTATAGCACAAAAACAGCCCTCAAAGAAAAGAGTGGGGAGTACTTCACTGCAAGTAACAGTCGAGTATGTTTTATGATCACTGTAACAACTACCATGCCCTTGAGACTGTGCAATTCTGAATTTCTAATATAATTTGTAGGGGGAAAATTAGGACAAAATGCAGTAACATTTCAAGTACAGTCTCTCAGTATTTTAAAATTTTATGAAGTATAAGGACTAGGTTAATATGAAATGAGTCATGTTTTTAAGAGAGGCAGTAATACTGATCGGTATCTTAAATCATAACTAAAATAAAACTCAACCACTACAAAATAAAAAGAACACAGAGTAGCTTTTTACTGGAAAAAGGTCAACAACAACAATGAAGATTTAACAATACTAGAAATGGCTGAGAGTACTGCATATTTCAGGACTGAGAAGTTAAAACACCAGGCTGAGTGACCAGGTAAACAGGATCCTTTCTCACTCAACAAATCTATTCCTACCAGCTGAAGTTGATCCCAAATCAAAATGAACTCCACACATATCAACTCTGAGCCTAAAAACCAGATAATTAAACAACACACATATTTGGAGCAGATCTTCTGATTTCAGAGGTATATTTCCTTTACTTTGTGACAAATATATTACATTTCACTCCATGATGTCTTTGGGAGTCAACAGAATTGCTTACTCTTCAAAGTAAAGCAGTTACATCCAAGCAACTCTCTTGAAGCATCATTTTCCTCACAGGGCAAAGACAGTGGAGTTGCAAAGGTCTAAGTGATTGATTCACACATTCTTTAGATCCATGTCCACATGCAAACCAAAGGAAACCACCCAGCTCTCACATCCAAAACTGAGTTTTCCAAGCAAGCAGTTCAAAATATCATCCCTTCAACTTCTGCACTGAGCACAATGATCTAGAGATGATTCAAATACAGAACTCAACGCTGGCACTTTATGCATTTAAATCTTAAGGCTGGTGCTGATGCACCACTCTCATACACCTCAAAATACCAAAACTGCTAAAGAGAGGTTATTTGATCAAAGCTGAAGCACTAAGTTCCAGTCCTTCCCTTCAGGCCTCAGCTCAGCTATCAAGAAGCACCAGCAAACCACAAAGACAGCCTGAAAATATGAATTTGCAATAGTCTGTAACACTAACATACCAGAGATGGAATAAGAAGATCGCCCCTTTCTACAGAAGCTAAGATTTGAACTTCACTGGTCTTACACTGACCAACAGGCTGAAGCAAAGCACACCTGATAATGCAGAGTTGGTTTTGACTTTTTTCTGGAAAAGGCTGTTAGTATTGAAACAAGTGGGGGCAAAAAGAACACTTGGCTTGGCTACAGCTCACCCCAAACAGGCTCTTGGCCAAAAGAGGAAGCAACACCAGTTACCAACAGGATGAGCTATGCTTTTGTCAATTCACACTTCTCACTTCAAAATTAACATGCTGCCCTACTTTCCACAGGATAAAACCAGGTGCAATTGTAATGTTTTTGTCAAACAGCATAAGGATCTAGATGTTCCTTAAAAAATGAAAATAATCCACTTGAATACTAAAAAGTAGTTATTCTAAAAATACTGTTTGCAGTGGTAGCCTGCTAATGGCAGGTGTGCAGAGAGAAACCACACCATCTTTAGTCAGTTAAAAAGGTACTTACCATTGGCAGTGCATTGATATGCAGAAGTTTTCCTTTCGGGTGCCTCTTGCCACAGAAGGGTGATGCTGAAAAGGAAATAAGGAGACAAAATAGGAAACGTTAATATTTATTATTTTGGAAACAGTGTTGTTAACACTCAGTAAAATGTTACCAGCTCTGGGCCTTCCTGGCTCCCACTTCCCAGATTTCCACTGCATTTGCTCAGAGCCCAGGACAGAGCTTGAGCACAGCCCAGAGCTGGAGTTCTGCACATATCCTGTCCTCCTCACATCACAGAGCAGCTCCTGCTCCAGGGGAGCCTGGCACACACACCTTTGCACAAATCCTGCTGCTGAAAGAACACTTGCACCAGGCCTCCAGACCTTGCAGCCATTCAGCAGGACTGCACATGCACAACAACCTGGCCAAAAGAATCCTCAGGTCTGCATTTTGCTTCAGCTCTCCTTAAAAAGCTTCAGGAAGGCAAGCAGGCAACTTACAATGTTGTCTGCCTATGCCAAATTTCTTCTGGAAATAAACCACAGCTACTGACATCTAAACACTCTGAAAAGCCCCAAACAAAAATCAACATTCCAGTGGTATGGCTTCCAAAATGGTTATATCCATTGTGAAGCAGTAAAAGAAAAATAAATCTGTTTTCCTAACACATCTTGCACTAAATAACTCAATCTATATACACAGGTGTGCCCATGAGCCCAAAGACTTACCAGCAGTGACCTCAGTAATTAAGAAAAAAAACACCAGCTCATACTAATTGCTAGCAACACTTGACAACGTGTAAATAACAAATCTTCCTACTGCAAAATCCAAGAGAAACCCACCTTTAAAACCCAAACAATAACATAATCCAAACAAATCCACACTCTCCTACATTTTAGTAATTTTCTTTACACGTCAATAATTTCATGCATCCAACAATAAAATAACTATGTATAAGCACACATCTTTTGATGTCCAAATATGAGGCAACTCCGTCCACGGCAACATCCATTTTTATTCAGCAGTGACAAACAATTTTTATCCACACTAATATTCCTGAGTGGTTGCCCTCCATACAAATACTTGCCAGACGAGTTTTCTTTAGGACATAATCTAATCGCCCACTCAAAGAGCAGGAAGGGTGACAGATGGACATGGGTGACTAATAAAGTATCACCAGGCTATTTTTAGATTAAATTCTTTACCAAGCATCTGCAACCTGTAGTCAAAAAACTTTTACTGCAAGTAAAGAATAACTATAGTTTGTGGGACTCATGATCAGCACGAGGTTCTCACGTGCCATTTTCAAGCTCGACCAGCAGGAAATCATTTATTATAGAGCCATTTTTGGACCCAGGAAGAAAAAAATAAAAAAAAAGCTGCAGCATTTGAGCTTGTTTTATTCTTAGAAGATTCCACAAGGCAGGCAGAAACATCACCTTTACAGTGCAAGCAAGAGGCATGCAGAGGATGCTGAGGAATGCTGAGAATTGAAAGAATTTGCAAACACGCGCTTATTTCCTTGCTTAGTTGTACTAGTGCTGCAGAAAATATGTAAATAGGCTGAGTGAAACTCCCCTCCTCAAGAGGAACAATATCCTAAGCAAGGCAATTCAGAAAGCTTTTCTTCCACAGCCAGAGCTACAGACCAGCCAAGAAGACAAAGCTTTAACACCCGCTCTGCAGACCCCATAAAAATATTACTTGCTTATAAGAAGAGTTTTCCTTAAAAACAGAACAAAACAGTAACCAACAATATTCTTGTGAGAACAGTCTAAATCATGATAAAAGCTGTGTCCGCAGAAAGGCAGAGGAGGGCTCCCTGCTACCCCGATCCAAGTGTAACACTTGGTTTGGGTTATTCCATTTGGGAAGGAACATGGCAAACATAAATAAAGGGATGACTGCACAAACATAAACCATTTTCTTCAATGAAAAAAAAAGCTTTCTTCAGCACACACTGCCCAAACCGTCTCCTTCCAACACCTCTTTGCCCTTGTGCAATGTTGAGTGCAGTACTTATCATCGAAGCCAGAGAGGGAAACCTTTCCGCCTGATCCGTGGAAGAGGCTTCTTGTCCTTTGCTTTACATCTAAACAGGGCAGTGACACGGAAAGAAGCTGGAAGCAAAGACTCAAGAGAGCAGAGAATGAGAAAAGAAAGGGTGCACTGACTTTGCTTCATTCCTCACTCAATGTTAATTGGTTGTAGGCTCCAGTTTTAAATAAAGACGCTTGAAACGACCTGTAAACATTTAGAAAACTCTGCAGTGTCCTCCTTCAGAATCAATTGCTGAGTACAAACGCCTCATCAGCAGCTTTCTTTCTTTCCAAATTTATCCTATTGGATTTTGGCATGTACCTTGAAACAATCCAGGTGACAGTTATAATTTATTGATTTTAGACTATCTCTCACCTTTATATTCCAACATGTTACAGTGATTTAAACAGGTGCCCAGACATCATAACAGCTACACTATGTGACTCTTAAAAATAATCCACCAGACGCCCTTGAAGTTGATAAGGCACACCTGGGGAATGCACAGCAGCTTGTGAGTTTGGATCTTTCATCTTGGAGGAGCAGGGAACAGCTCACCACTGCCTGATGACAAACTTGTTCAACATCAATTGAAAACTGCTCCCCTCAACTTGAACAGAAAGATGATTTTGCCATGTGTGCACTGACACAGGGATGCTCAGAGCCAGTGCTCACAGCAGTTTTTTCTGCACAGGATGACACACCTGATGCCTGTGTCCCTCTGAGACTCAGAGACAAACACTGGGTACTGCACCCAACATCATCTCCCTGTGAAGAGCATCCTGCTGCAGAGACCAGCCATGCCCCAGGCTTAAACCCAGGCAGCTCCCACCTGCAGGGCCCAAACTAACTCAGCAAACATCCATCCATGCTGCCTGCACAGACTGAGCTGCTGTCAACCAAGGAATAATCGTGTGGTACAAAGGGAACCGCAGATAAAAACAACCCTGGCACCAACACAGGGACAAATCTGGTTATAAACACACAGGCCAGATGTACAGCGATGTTAGTCCTTACCTGTTTCCAAACTTAATCAGTTCAAAGCAAGGATTTTCTAAATGCACCTTGCACAAATGTTTAACCATTTCCTTCCAAAATGCTACTGTTTGTGCTATTTTCTCCTTCCCAGACATTACACTGGGTTTGTGCTATGGCTAAACCAGTGTTTTTTTGCGTGAGTTTTGAATTGCTCCTGGCTCCCCATCTGAACTTGTGCACTTGTGGTTTTATTTCTAATCCTCTTAGGATCCCACTGTTTATACTGCTTTCTGAGATTTTGGTGCTATTTGAGCTCTAACAACAAATTTAGTCATTAGATGTTGTCCTTTCTGAATTACAAAAGCCTTCTAAGGACACAGTATCTTTTCTTCTAAATTATCCTTGAGTATCCTGCTTTTATCTGGATTCAGTATCTGGAAAAAGTGTCCCAATCAAAATAGAATTAAAATAACTAAATCCTGGATATTCCCCTCAGTAACTAGGCTGCAAAAAGCATGAGACAATAATTTTAAAAGCCTAAACTGAAAACTAATCACTCCATTGAATCCTTCCTTTCATTTGGGTAATAGGCACATACAAAGCTAATGGTGATTCTACCACTGCTATGCTTGGAACATAAACAGGGAGAACTGAAGTTATTTCTTTTAATCACAGTTCCACAGTGATGTGTGGCAATTTTTTTAAGCCATTCAGCACGTCTACAACAACATCTGCTTTTCAGATCTGACAGAGAGGCTCAACTGAGACAAATACCAACTCAGAAAATTCAGGAGAAAACAAATCCGTACAAGTGTGTGTGGCGGGCGGGGGGAAACCAGCACCATACACAAGATGTCATTAAAAACTGTCATTACTTGAAACTGGTAGGGAGCAATAGGGCTCCTAGTGACAAAATAACATGCACAGACTGCTCCAGTACTTCATTCTGGGAGCACGGCGTGGGCGAGGATGTTTTACAAGAAGCCTCCTCAGGAAGCACTGAAAGCATTTAAGACCTGCCCAGAGACATATCCACACAAATCCCTAAACTCTACCTGAAGCAGCTCTTCTCTGTCAATTGAGAATTTTTTTATTTCCTGATCTTTGTTCTTTTACCTTTATTCCATCAGTAATACAAAAAAACCCCTGATGTAAGTTGACTTTCCAGATGTTTCAAAGAAGAAATGCTGAACTTGTACATTGGTATCACATTAAAGCTGCACAACTTTCCACATTTCAGGAATACTTTTACATAGAACAAGCACCTGTATATCTACGAAAATATGTGAATCAACTGCTAAAACAAAAGGGGATAGAGAATAAGAACTGGGCAAGCAGACAGCACTGTTCTGGAGAAAAAATCATCCAGATACAGAAACCACTTGTTTGAAGCTCTCAGAAACAGGATTCACTGTGCAATGAGAAACGCAGGACGAGCCACACCAGAGCAACAGAATACTGCAGAAGTTTGAACACCAATTTCTGTAACGGTCAAAAATTGAGGCAATCAAAGAAACCAGCTCATAGCCCACTGAAAGGGAAGGAAGCTGGACTGCTGGAGAGGAAACCAGCTTAGCCAGCTCCATTAAAAACCCATAATGCACCCCAGTAATCTTGTCAATACCAATCAGCCAGTACGAAGGGAAGGAGGGCGAGTGGTGCTGCAGCACCATTTCACTTGCAAGGCATTTAAATGAAATTCATTAGCAAGTAATCCAATTCACCTAAACTGGAAGTTAGAAGGTCCCAGAGAATGAAGTTAAAACTCACTCTAGACTGGGAAATAATCTGAACATTTATTACTCAAAGCATTCTTATGCCAAAGCACTCACAAAACTCCACCTTCACAGACTGCTACTGCAGGATGGGGACCTACCTGTGAAAATTCAAGGTCGTTTCCAATTTGTGGGATTTTTCTTCTGAAAATAGTGGACATGACTACTGACATATTGATTATAACAGTAGCATATTGACAAAAAAAAAAATCTGTGTTTTTAGTCCAGAACTGAGTTTTAAATTTAAATTCATCACTGGAATATTAATCAGCCAAAACAGTCTGTCAAACTAGATGCCCTGAGCAGACTCACCTCAAACAGGAAAAAGATTTTTCCTTCTCAAAAAATAAAAATAAAATTTAAAAAAATCTGATGTGTAACACTCAGATGCCACTCTGTTATTACAGATTTCAAATACATACCTAAAAAACTGAACCAAGACACCAAAAAAAAAAAATACCACTTAAAAAAAAATAGAATTTTTTTTCAAATTCCTTCTCCTCAAAGTAGGAACAGACATATTTCCCATGATACTAATTCAGCCATCTCCAGCTCACTAAATAGACTCAGCTGCACTGGTGGGTGAGAAGCCTTCCTTTCCCTTCCCCACTCAGAGCCAGTTAACTCAGATGAGCCTGCACAGCTGAAGGAAGGCAGCAGCTGCTTTTGTTAACATGGAAATGTGTTTGTAGGGAACTGATAGTTGCAAGGTTAGAAGGACTTTTAAGTTGGTCTCCAACCTGGGGATATGGAACAGAGCTCAAACCTCTTCCCTGGGAAAATCATCTTCTTCTGCTAACAGAGCCTGCTCATCTGTGTTTTTAGACAAACACTGTGTTTTCACAACAATTTTCCTCTGCTTTGGAATTCACGGTGGCCTTGCAGAAGAACTTGTCTACATTATAGCAAGCTTAATTTATTGAATTCATTAAAATTCTATCTCAAATATGCCACGATTGAGGGAGGTGGGACACATGTTTTATGCAGACATCACATTTGGAATAAGGATCAAAATGTTTAAATAAAGAAATCTCCCACGATAACAGAAGGACTTGACAATATTGTGTTATTTTCAACTTCAATGAGTGTAACCACCATAGGAGCCCTGGCTCCTATGTCAGTACAACCATCAACTTCAGTTCCTTGGGCACCCAGAAGTCAAACATGGCATTCCTTCAGAGTAACAGCTCAGAGCTACCTTTTTGCCCAGCTGAGCAAAGGAGCTGCTGAGGACATTGAGACAATGCAGCAGGGCTTGGTCTCTGCTGCAGGAGGTGTTTGCAGCCTGACGTCAACAGGCTCAGGTTGTGCTGCTGTGGCCACTGACCCTGAACGCTGTGTACACTCAGTGGTGCTGAAGCGACTCTGTCTGAGGACACAGGAGGAAGGCTGGCTGCCTTCCGTCTGCCCACTGCAGGAATACATCCCAGGATACCTGCCCTTGCAGCAAAGTGCCAGGTTGAAAAACAAAGGTATTTTCCAAAATGTTCTTAAAAATTCACCGTGCTTGTGATATTGGGTATGTGATAGCAGTAGCACGGAGGCTGAAGAGTTAGGATCCAAGAGTTCCTTTAAAATAGCCCTCAAAATTATAAGTTACTTTTAAAACTCAAAAGCGCTTAAAAATCCACAGGTATGAGAATATTTTTGTGAAAACTTAAAAGTCATACAAGAGGCTAAAAGCAAAGTTCATGATGGAGCTTGGGCACATACACTCCAGATGTTCCTGGGACACAGCTTCGCTAAAATAAGGTGTTTATAATGTCTTCCATATTCTTCCTAAATTTATTATTATTTTGTGCAAAGCCAGAGAAAAACATAAGACACTAACACTGCCAAAAAATAGGTAACACTGAATGCCCTGAAATTATCAATTAAATGCATCAAGGAATAATTTTTTTTTTTTAAAAAAAATACTGCTCAACAAAAGCTGCTGCACTTCTGCTTACAGCCCCCTCATTGCCCCAGGAACTTTCAAAATTGAGTGATGCCTGAAGCAAAAAGTACACAGGCTGTAGCATCACCTTTCCAAACAACTGTTGTATCTTGTTCATATTTTCACACAAATGACCTACAGATGAAGTTCCTCCTGTACAGGTAAACCCCCTGTGACTAAGTAGCAGAAAAATTGCCTGAGAGCAAGCAACACAAGGATTTTTTTTACTTTTTCCAAATCTTCACACTGTGCCACCAATAGACAGTACCATCTTTCCTACAAACCTTTGCCCTATGCTCTTTCCATGCCTCCATCACTTCTCTAACAGAGCAATTTTGCAACCTCACGTGAGGGCTCTGATTCACAAAGAGTTAAAACCTACCTGGAGAGGCTGCCCTTGCTCATGCACTGGTTATCCAGCCATCCCTGCTAAAAGGACAACTTATTCTTACACAGCAGCTACTGAGCTGTGACAAATTGCAGAGCAGGGTGTAGGAAAAAAGCCTGTGCCTCATTACCATGAGAAGCTTTCCTGCCTCCTGTGAAGGGAAACCTTCCCTGCAGCAGGGGCTAAAATCACAGAAGGCAGAGGGACAGCACACTCATTCCCAAATGAGCTGTCTCTTGTCCCTAAGAGCTCTGAGGTGAGGCTCACCTGAAGGCTTTGGTTCAGTTTTATGCTCAAGTCACATCCTAGCCAGGATCTCACTGCTATTGCGTGGGGACACCTCAGTCTACCCTCATCTACCCTCTCCCAGCTGGGTGTTCTCAACACTTCCGTTCCTCTAAAAAAAACCTAACAGTTTTCTACCATTCAGCTCTTGAAGCATCCCACTGCAGGGTCAGAGGAGGACACAACTGGCTCAAGAAAGGAAGAGGGAACACAGCCCTGAAAGGGAAGAAATGCAGGAGCAGCACTATAGCTCCATCATCAAAATACATGTTTTCAAAGGATGCCTGGTGCCTTGGACAGCGAGAGGGAGCCAGGCACAAAAAGCTCTCAGCAAACAAGCAATGATGGACTAGGTATGAGCTGTACCAGAAACAGCACAGACACCAACTGTATAACACATGTGTCTGTTATTCTGTTGTCTTTTCAAACCATTTAGATACCAGAGCTGTTTGTCTGTCACACTGACTGAATAGCAAAATAGTTGCATCTATATTAGACTTGTACATGGAGTAGGAGACACGGAAACCTGTTCCAAAGAATAAGGAGCTTACAGTACAGAGAAACATAGCAAAATATTTACTTTAGCACGATGGTCAAGGAGAACAGCATTTATTAAATAAATGGACTAAAGTCATTAATCAACAGCAGCATATTAAACTAATATAATCATGCCACTTGTTCTGTTTTGTTGGGGTTTTTTTTTTTTAAACAACAACAGAACTTAAGTATAACCAAGGAAAACATGTATTTGATTCATCAAAGACAACATGTTCAAGAAAATTGATTAGCATCAGGAAACAAAACCACAGCAGAGAGATCTTTACAAAGATCAGCAAGTTGGCTGTGATTAATTGGTAAGCAACCTAACAGTGCCCTTATTCAAATCTGTCCTAAGCAGTAAAGAGGGTTAAGCTATATGTATATACTTGAACTATTAAACTATGTACCTCCAGGATAGACCTAGGTGGTCTATCCCAAAATTAAAATTAAAAAAAAAACAAACCCTTCTTCTAATAATACTGTTTGATATGTTAATTAACATTTCAATTATGTTGGTTTTCCTGCTTGTAGGAAAAGGCTTTTCCCTATTGAAAATGAGTGTAAAAAGACCCTAGGCAAACTCAATTTGTTGCCAAATAGGTGAAGTCAGTATTTTTGTTTCACTGGAAATATTTTCTGTTGGATTTCCTACGGTCATTGCAGCTGTACAGCTCAATTTATATCCCTTTGAATTTCTGTGTTACACACACAGAGCAACACACAGCAGGTGTTCATCCTACAAACAAGTGGAAGTGTGATTAGATAACCTGTTACACCACTTTACAAACAGTTTAAAAAGTAGAAAAAAGTATGCTGATGTTAGTTAAGAGATCAGTCTCGAGTAGAGCTACATAACATCCCCGACAGGAGAAGAAACAGCAATTTCACAGGAGCAAATGTCGAGGGCAAGGGAAGATTTGTCTGGTGAGGATTGCATAGCTGCAAATACATTTTAAATAACCAGGAAAAACTTCCCCAAAACAAAATTATGCAGCTGAAGACAAGTTAAGAGAAACTCTCAGTGCCATGGGGCTTCTGTTATTTCAAACAAGAGCAGTAAGGACTCTGGAAGGAGTAATTCCGCCTAAGGAGAAAGATTAATGTATAGTGTTTGATCTAACAGGGCTTTCCCCTTTCTTTACTTTTTGATTCTTATCTTGATTGTTTCACACCAGGAATCCGAAACTGGCTGAGCTGTGCATCCTGCAAATCTCGTTCAAACTGGAATAGGCTGGGGATAGGATTTCACTATTTGGGAATTTCATTTACAGAGTTCTGCCTCTGCAGTCACCTACAGAATTCTCATTCTCTGTAACTGCTGTCAGGCTTCATGAAACCGGTGGGTTTGGGGCTTTTTTTAAAGTCTATTCACATTTAACAATTTGATCTACTAGACTGGTCAGAGAAAAGACACCAGAGAAAAACATCTGTTCTTGGTTTTTAGGAAATAAAGCTTCCTTAATCTTTCAACTTGTTAAAGATAGAACATTTACCCACAACTTAATATTAAAATAGGCCAGGTAGGTACCATCACTGATTTGCTCCTGATGTGGTTTTTGTTGCTCTGATACAGATTCACTAAAGCAACCACAGACCAGGCCCAGTTTTCATTTTTAAAAGGGAGAAAAGTGATGAATGTTTATGAACTTAAAAAAAAAAAAAAAGCTATGCCTCTAATTTCCATTGAACCTACAGATATTTAGTTTTTTATTGATGGAGAACAAACAGAAGACCTGTACATTTTGCTGCTTTCTTTTGTGATCATGCTAATATACATTGGTTAACCAAGGAAGCAAGTGACAAATGCTCAGGGCAGGAGTATCAAAGACACTGGTCAAAAATACTCCACCTAGCAAAAGTATTTCCCCTCAGTGTCAAACATCAAATCTTGGGGTCTGGTTCATCTCCAAACAGAACACTGTAGATATTATTTTAGTCACACCTAGTCGAGGGCTTTTCTTCCCTGTTTTTTTTTTTTTTGAGGATACTTTTATGCCATGTTTTTCCAAGTCAGTGGCAGAATGTTGAAATAGAACAATGTGAGGTATTTAGCACGAATAGATACACAGACCCCATACAGCACACTGTAATAAATGCACAGGGCTTGGCAGCCCAATAACGATGCATCTTCCATCACCAACAAGTCATAAAAACCCAGGTTTACAAGCTGCTGCACTTCAGAAGAGACTGTTTACCAGATCAGATAAAAACAAGGTTCAATATATATATATATTTGTTGTATGACACAGTACGGTTGCAATCGTTTATCAGGCTTTTTTTTCTTGTGCCTTATCTTTCTTATCACTGCCTAAGGAGCAAGCAAAACCTTGGAATTATAAAAACGTTTCAAACACTAGCACTTCTGACCCATTTAACATATCCCCTTCTTTTTTTACACCAACTTTACCCAGAAATAAATCCACTCGCCAATTCTCATAGGAGTTTTTCTACTGGAATGGTTTTGACACCTTTTCAGAGAATTCTCGTTGACCCTCCTGGACTTGTAGCAGACTGGGTGTGCTTCCCACCTACGCACTGGCGCTCCCTCTCCCACAAAAACAAAAAGGATGCAGTTTTTCTAGCAACATCTGCAGACTAAACAAGCTCAGTTTAAGAGCAATTAGCACTATTTGTTCTTTTGTTACGTTAAGATAATTTCCTTGGGGCATTTTTAGCTAATCCATTAATGCAGTGATTCAGAAAACTTTACTAGTTTTATCTTTTTGTTCCTAATATCTTCCCATAAAGAAGTAAAAATCGAACTACACTCATTTATTTGCCTGCATACAAAGAGTTTATTTTTATAACTTCATTGTGTAACGACTTTACCACAAAATTCTTAACTGACTTGAACAATTGCCTGTCCTCAAAACAACACTTGCCAAATATTCTTACCAAATTTTGAAGCCAGAGACCATGCATGGGCTCACAGGGCAAAGATGACTGTGGATGAAGGGAGGCAGCCACAGGGAAGTGAAATTATTCACTCCAGAGAAGCAACAACAGGCTGAAGTGTTAGTAACACATGTATGAAAGTGACCTACGAAGCTTCCCATCACTGCATGGAATTCCTCTGTCCCACCACAAGCTGCAGAGCATTAAAGGGCAAGATAAGGAAATAACCCTGGATTCCAGCAACGTGGTGCAATGGAAGGAACACTGCAGCAGCTTCTTGTTTTTGGTGGTAATTGGAATCGCCAAGGGGGCAATCTGATTTCACACATAACTCTCCATGTCCAAACACATCACATCTCTCATGTGACACGTTTTAGGAAGAGAGGTGTATTTGCAAAGACATTAAAGCCAACATTTGCGTTTCTTTTGATTAACAAGTCAGAAAGATGGGACTCCTGCTCATCCTCAGTCACCAGCAACTTGACTTGGTGAGGTCATTTCAGCAGTCCTAACTCAGGCACTCCACCCAAACCCTCCTGAGACTTTTATTTTTCTCTTTTAAACTAGCCAAATCTCTTGCAAAGAAAACCTGTGGTCACTGCCCAAGTAGAGAAGCTGAGTTACCCATGGCCCGAGAGACCCAAAAAGCCAAAACTGAGGCAGGGTGAACTTAAAAATTCTGTAAAGAAGATAGGCACTTCTGTAACATCAGTATTAAATATGTCTAGAATTAAGAAAGATCAAAATACAAACCCCTACAGAAACCACACTGCTGCTAATTGTTTTAACCATCTAGATCAAAACACGACCAAGTTATGGTGCCTAAAGAGAACTGGAGAGCAGTTTCCCCACTGGCTTCCCACAGCAGGGCTGTGTCTCTTGCCCAGTGCTGCTGCCTGGAAGAAGAGAGAATACTACAGAAGCATTTCTGTTCATTCATTTCAAAAAGAGAGAGTTTTTCATCTTTGCAAAGAATTTCTATTTTTAAAATGCCAGCAAAAAAATACTTTTGTAATTCTTCAACTGAAATTCTTCAGTTTTGAACACAGAACCCACTGTAGATATAAATACTATAGAAATATCACATCAAAATTGAGTTTCGTTTTTGATTTCAAATTTAATTTAAAATTTTGGTAACCTGTACCAAAATCTGATTTAAACCATTAGAAAAAAAAAGTCAGATAAATGAAATATTCAAGCAATATATTAAATTTTGAAGAAAAATGAAATCATATGCAGAGTGTTTGCAAACTAAGGGTGTTAACTGATCAGCTTTTACTGTGGCCTAGAAATTATTTTTAATACCACAACTATTTTGCATTCAAGTGGCTTCAATGCCTTGTATGTAGTCCAGACACTCAAGGATAAGAAATTTATCTGCCAGTTATGAGACAACAAATCCCCAGTAATTCTGAAATACTGAACAAGAAAAACAGTTCATTTCACTACTGTCAAAAGAGTACTTTTCCTTGGTTTGAAATGCAGAAGTTTCCCTCTTTATCCACTGCACTGCAACAGTAAACCAAGTGAAAATTTTGTGCATTAGATACACGCCTTCCTCTAAATGGGGTTTGACACAATAAATTAGAAACATGCTATTCATCAACTTGCAACTTCATAAAAAGTCATAAAAACTTAAATAATTGGTATAAATAAAGGTTATGTGCTTTAACAAAAGCAGAGTAAAGCAGTAAATCAGCCTGATCAGCAAAATAAATACCACTTCTACTACAACAACTCAATCTCAGTAGCAAATCAAACATTTTAATAGATTACAGCACAGTTATTTTCTTGACAAAGTTTGATTTCTCTAAATCCAAAGCAAAATTACAATCAATTACTTCAAACAAGGGCTTCTGCCTGTTGATTGTTTTCCCTTTGATCCAGCCTTGGCCTAGCAGACATTTCTTCTGGTATTAAGTAGTCAAAGGTGCAAATTAAAGCCTAAAAGGCCTCCTTAAAACAACATCTGTAATCAGCCTTGATATTCAAAGAACACTTCACTACTTTCAACAGAAAAGTATTTTGAATAGGGCAGCAAAAGCACACAGCACTAGGTAGTCCTTCTGTGTCTGAGTCCAAGTCATTGAAAAGAGAACCCAGGAAAACCCTAACAGGACAAAAGCCACATCCTGAGGTGCTGGTGCTCCTTTGGAGGTAGAACAGAGAGCATCAAACAAACAAATAAAGGAAATTTAATTATTCTGTACTGGGTTGGTTTTTTGTTTGTTTGTTTTTTAAGCTTAGCTTTACCCTTCAATTCAAAACCAGCAAATATATTGAAATAAACCACAGAATTTTATCCAGACTACAGTAATCTTCAGGTAATTACACTACGAAAGAATAAGAGGACAGTTGCCACAGGAAGTCACCTATCCTAATTGTGCCTGCAACTATTTATGTATTCAGTATGTATGCAAAAACCACTCTTTTTTACACTTCACTTCTGTAATTCACTCCAGCAGTGCCACACTTCCTGTCACTTCTGCAGGGAAGCATTCCCTAAAATTTCACTGCAAATATCATAAAATCTCAGCTAATTAACTTGTACAATTCATCCAGAAGTTTCTTTACAGTGCCTCCTCTGTATCCCTTCTGGAACACCAGTAAGCAACACTAAAGACTGGACCAAGAGGGCTGATTTTAACTACAAACTATGTCAGAAGAATAATAAAGTTGTTCCCATTTGTACAGTAGCAAATAAGGAATCAATAATATAAAATACATTATTAAAAAATAAAGCTCAGAAATCCCCTTCTGAATTTAGGTTTCACTCTCTTACACACTTCAAAAGCATGAAAGGCTCTGAAAGATCAATACAACCCATAAGAATCTAAGGTGCAGAAATCCATAATTTTTTTTTTTTCTTTTCTAATATGGTAAATTGTACAGTAGCAAACACTGAGATAAATCAAACAGATCTCCATACAAGAAACAAAACAGATTATAAATCCAGAATTTATAAACCTCCCGTATCTTCAAATAGGGAATGTGGTGCAAAGAACGTATTACAGAACTTGTTTTCTAGTGGGCATTCAGGTATTTCTCATCTCAAGTAAAAACTTCTATTAAAGGAACATGATCCCTAAGGATTTATCTCTGGGCTTTCTCCCCCCTAATATTGTTAATTTTTAATGAGCTTTCTGAAAATTCCCTTTGCATTGAGTCTCACAGGCTGGGGATGCCAAAGGACCCTTTGATCAGCAGATACAACCCTTTTGCTAGTTTTGGAAGGATTTTACTCAGAGAAACTGCAAAAAAACCTCTTTTGATCATAGCACCAAAACTCTCATTTCAGATCATTCCTGGTTTGGAGACCGTGGGGGTTCACGTTCTGCCGAGTCATTGCTCCTGTGCAGCAGCTGAACTCAGGCTGGAGTCCCTGAGCAGAAGGATCTGGGAGCTGGGACTGGCATCTAATTGTCACCCTGGCTCCATCAATGTCCTGTCAGGTTCACTTTGATTCACTTCAGTGCCTGAGAAATTTCCAAACAAGGCAGAATGAATCTGCCAAGCCCTGCTGTACGTCCACACCACAAGGACACTTGCTGGACTGTTTCTAAGAATGGGACACCATTTGGGAGAGCTAAGAAAACAACTCATTAGAACATCAGGAGAAAATCCTTTTCTCCCAGGACACTGCTGTGCCATGGAATAGAAAATGCTATTAAACAAAAATGAGCAACTGCAAACAAACGTGAATAATTTGCTGAACAAAAAATATCTTGCAGCTAAGAGACAATATAAATTACCATATGCAGACAACTAGGATGCCAAAGGAGCAGGGGCCTCGCCGCCCAAAAAAATAAATCAGCAAATGCAGAAAGACAGTTAGTGACTATGTTTTGATTTCAGCAATAGAAATCTAAAATAATCCAAAATTGAGGATGTAATTGCCAAAAGGAAGAAACAAACAACACAGAAAAAGAATAATCAAGACTGGAGAAAAACAGATTATCAAAGGCACCTGCTATCACAAAAATAGAAATGAGATCTTCAGAAGCCCTGAAGGACTCCTTGCAGAAAAGAAACAAGTAAAAGCATAAAAACCCCAGAGAAAGCGATCATTACTGATTTGATCATTTTAGCATACAAACAGAGATGTAGTAGGGACAGTAGAGACTGCCAAAGGGAACAGAACCCAAAAAGGTGGGGGTGTATATTCCTGTGTTCCTCCTGTGCCATGCCAGACACATTCCCCATTTTTCCTCTGCATCCAAAGCCCTGCAACCTGTTGGCTCTGCAGCAGCTGCATCGCTCCCTCACTGCCAGAGCACAGAGTTCCAGGAAAACAACAACACGGGGGTGTGAACATCTCAGTGACACTAAAGCATCATCTCCTCAAAGATCTCCCCCACCTGCTCTGGCAATGGCCTCAGCCCTGAGACAGGGCTATTTCTATTATTTCTGTTATTTCTATTATTTCTGCCCTCGGAGCAGCAAACACTCGCATCCAAACAAAGCATGAGGCTCCCAGTGCTCCTCTGCTCTGATCAGAGGTGTTTATTCCATCCTTCACCCTGGCCCACAAACACTACAGAACACTCTGGGGCCCTCTCTGAGACTGCACTCCCAGAATCTGGGCTCATCAAACACACTGAATACACAACACGTTTGACACCCACGTTTTAATTCTGTACCTCTAAATCCTAACCATTTCTCTAATAATTTTCTTTACAGAACTTAAAAATTCCCACAAAAGGAAGATGCCCTTTGATGTCTGAATGCTCTTCCTTAGGCATTGGAGACACACTGTAAATACTGTTTTACAACAAACAGAAATTCTAAACATTTCTACTCATTTTCAAAATTATCAAAATGAGTGAGAAGTTCTAAGGAGAGAACTTTAATTTTTTTCATTCACCCCCTGCATCTACCAGCTCCTTGAGTTCCTGCAGGAATTCCTTAAGCCTTTGGAGAAACCAGAAGATCCTGCTGGGAAGGGATAGGGAGAGTGCACATTATTTAATAACCAGAAACTATGCATGAGAGACCTTTCTGGTTTTATTTTTGGCATGACTTATCTGCTGGTAGAAAGACTGTATTTTAACACTGAGAGGAATGTAATGGGGAATTTATTTTAAGCATACAGTTCTAGCAGGTCATAAAGATTGTATCATTATCCTCCTTGGACAGTAATTGGCAATAAGAATATATGCTCTTCTTTTAGTTTTTGTTTCTTTGATGAGTTGTGAGGAAAGAGAAATGCTGCTCATCCAACATGCTGTTTATTTAATATTCAGCTTTCCTGAACTCTTCTTATGCAAAGCACAAATGCTGATGATCAATTATTTTAGTAATCATAATTCAAGCTCAAATTTTACACTCTGTAAACACATTATCATGTCCACCACATTATGCATTTGAGAAATTCCAGTTGCAGCAACCCATACAAATGAGCACACTGCCTTAGGTTTACAGTAAAATTCTGTTCTGGCTAGACATACAAGGGGTTTTTTCATAACAGTAAAATGAATGAAGCACACATAAATGCTGAGTATTTTTCTATGCAGTGTACAAATGCACACATTCATACACAAACAGTCACAGCACTTGTTTCAAATATCAAATAAAAGTGAAAAATATTTATACTTGTCACTAACAAGAAGTTATTTCAAATATTAGATTCTATGTTTTTAAAATTAAATTATTGGGTACGATAGAGAAGTCAGAGGAGAGCTGCTGTCATTTTTGCAGGAAGATTTCCTGTAAACTTCATCAGGTTGACAAGAACTAAGTTTTCCTGAAGCAACCAGTAGCTCTATGGGAGCAATCTAGAACGCCCTCACACTTAGTGGGTGGCCTAATACATCCTGAAATGTAAGTCTATAATTAAATAAAAATTTGCAAAATTCAGTTTAGACTTCTTAGGGGAACGCTTAATGCACATATAATTGGGGTGTAACACACGCTGCATTACATTTCACTGATAAACCATAACTTTTCGAATCAACGTTTCATGGAAATGCTTAGAAAATAGTTTGACGTTTAATGCTGCAAATAATAGTAAAAGGCTAAACAGGGAAAAAGTGGGCCTGCTGCTGAAGGAGGTGGATGATTTAGTGACAGCAGATGGGAGATAAGGCTGAGGCTCATATCAGGGATTATTTGATCTTGACCCATGGGAGCAGATGGGCTGTGTGCAAGGGTGCAGAGAAGCAAGGTCACAGCCAGGCCACCACTGTCATGTCAGAAAGCTCGTGGAGACTGAGGGGTCCTCAATGGCTGCAGAAAAGCAGGTTTTCTACCACTCTCAAATAAAATGGGAGAGCAGCAGAGAGTATTACCCCAATTTATACCCCACAATATGCACCTATCTAATCTGGGATGTGGCCAGCTGGACAAATGACCACCAGATGGGTGGAAACAGAGCTGGGCTCCAAACTCAGCAGCTAATGGGTCCTTCAGCAACTGAGAGAAGGTCACAAGGCTTTTTAGAAAACTGGAGCACCTCTGCTATGAAGCTGTGCTGAGAAAGCTGGAGAAGAAAAAGCTTCAGAGAGACCTTGGAGCACCTTCCAGTACCTAAAGGAGACCTCCAAAAATCTGAGAGGGACTTTGTACAAGGGCACGCAGTGACAGGAAAAGGGGCAATGGGTTTAAACTGACAGAGGGCAGGTTTAGATAGGATAGGGGGAAGAGATTGTTTACTGTGAGAGAACACTGGAACAGGTTTCCCTGAGGAGATGTGGATACCCCATCCCCAAACTTGTTCCAGGCCAAGTTGGAGTCGAAATGAGATGGTCTTTAAGGTCCCTTCCAACGCAAGCCATTCTCTGGTGACAGGGAGGGCAATAACACCCGGGACACTACAGCCATCTCTCCTGGGACCTGACCCATCCAATGCCTCCACCAAGGACTTAGAGAAAGCCCAGGAGTGCACGCTCATCAAGTCTGGGGCAACCAGCAGCTATGCCTGAAAGCAGGGCTGGCATCAGGAGAGAGCAGGAACCTACTGGAATTCTGCAAGGACAAATGCAGGGTGCTGCTCCAGGGAGGGAAGAGCCCTTCTATCAGCCCAGGCCAGGACCCGCAGCTGAGAAGAACCTGTGGGTCTTGGCCAAGCCAGTGGTGTTCTGTACTCTTGGACATTTGGGGTTGTACAGTGGTTTTTTTCTGTCTATTCACTGCCTTTGGAATATTTGATTTTGAAACCTTAATAACATGTTTCAGCAGTTCTTTTATAAAATATACCCTGATAGAAAGCATGATTCCAGTACATCCATGTCCAGCAGGTACTGCTGGTTGCAGATTTTTTGTTCCAAAAATATGCACTTTATCTTCAGAGAGAGCCAGTGCACAGCCTTCAGCAAAACAGCTTAAAATTGTGATTTCTGTGTCTATAATTAAGCCACAATTGGCACTTTAAGGGGCACATTCTACAGTTCATGCTGCTAAAGTAAATACTGTGTGCATGAAAAACTGCCACATGATGAGTGCAACGAGCATCTATGCTTATTTGCCAAAGGAGCTCCTTGAGTTTGTATTTAATTCTAATTCATTATCAAGCATCTTAAAAGTCAAGCAATTGCAAAGTCCCATAAATATATGTGACTATTTGAGTTTTCATTAATACAGTACTTAATATGCAAAACCAAATTAATTTATTTCCGCATGCAAAAACCAGAATGGGTTGGAGAGGCAGCACACACACACACAGGCTTGGAACTGAGCAAACTGTTACAAATTTACTGGAAAAATTGTATACTGGGCATATGTAATAGGCAATTTGTTAGCACATAATTGCTATTTCTAACCTAAACCAAGGCAAATCTATCCAAGAAGCATCTTCATATAAACACTGTATTTTATATACGTGTATGTAGGCACAAACACTCTTAAATATTTTATACAGAAGCACATTTTTGAAATATGAAAAGCAAAGCATGGTGGGCACATAAAGAGCCCAGCTCCATTTCCCCTAAATACCAGGGGAGCTAAACATGTGCACCCACTCTGTACCTCCAAGTTCTCTCCTGCCAGGAAAAAGAACAGTAGCTGAACAGAGAGAAAATTGGAGATTAAACTGTGAATATCTAAGGGAGAAAAAAAAAAGGCAAGAAACTTTAACATGACTGTCCTCCCAAGCTTGAACAGCAGCCCCACCTTCATCCCATCCCACCTTGCTAACATTCAAACATTCACCATACATGGGATGTATTTGAATTGTATGGTGACATATTCTAATTGTGTGAGCACAAGGCTCCTAATCAAACCTTTAGATAAAAGGTAGATAAAAACCAGAGTTATCAAAAGGAATTGCCTTAAAAATTAAGGTTTAAACCACATCCTGAGGTTAAAATTTAATTTGGTCAGCTGATGCTTATAATACTCCAAGAATTTTGAAATACCTGCAAAATTCCTCCTTTTAGCTAAGTATCTGCTTGGAACAGAACTACTTCTTACAATGAAACTCAATCTCCTAACACAAAAATATGAAAAAATATCATAAACATTCACAAATCAAGGTTAAAAAAATACTATATGACATGTATCTGAGCAATACTTGGCAGATTCCAGGAATATTCTACGAAAAAATAATTCCTAACCATGTTTATTTTCTATTTTCTATTTTCATGTGATGCCTTTAGTCTTTGCATTAGAGCTACCACAATCTCATGTAATGATCACTTTGGAAGAAAAAAAAAAAAGATTAATTAAAGCATATAGTTGGCATATTAGCTGAAAGGGTGACATCCACCACCACTCCATTTTCATTGCTCTTCAAAGAATCCTCTTAACTAAGCCTGCACAATCACAGCATTTACTCTTTAAATAACCACAAAGAAAAGCAAGATTGTTTTACTTCTTGAAGCCTCAGTGTACATTCCAGGGCTCCTTATACTTAAAGCAAATGGCAATAAAAACCGAAGTATTCTTATTTTGAAAGTTTTATCATAGCCTTAGAGACTGTGACTCTACATCTTCAAAATGCTCAAGTACATATCCAAGATGCACAGTGCCACTCATTAAAACCCCACATTTTTTACTGGTGTACATGCCTCTGTCTTTACATAGACTATAGATTTAACTAGGTTATATCTAAATTTTGCAATTCTTTCTACTTAGCACCAGTGAAACATGGCCTATTCCATCCATGCATACAACTGAAGGTTTTTGTTATCTCACACTTGAGCTTATGCTGCTCCTGGCAAAGGCAGCCTCATCCCACTCAGAACCACTTTAAATCCTTCTGAAAAGGTGACTGGCTTTTGTCTTGCCACATCTCTTTGTAGCCCTGCACCAGCTTCACCTTCTAATGCCTCAAACATAATACACTTACCAGGCTTCTCTTTATTAGCCAAGAAGGGCCTTTGCACTTTGCTTATCACCAATTTGGTACCAGAGAGCAACTTCAGCTCCCTCCAAATGGCTAATGATGCACTTGATGTATTTTCTGATGAGCATTAGCATGCTTTCTCACACAGTGCTCATTATGAGAGCTGTTCCTAAATTCACAAGTCTTCTTTCAATCCCTTTTCAAAAGTCTCCCTTCCCATGTCAGCTCAAAAACTGAGTGTTCAATAGCTCCAGGTGAATTTTTCTTCCATGAATATATAATGGCTTTCTGAATTCACTTCAACTTTCAGCATTAACATGTCCTGAGGCAAAAAATTCTGCAGGAATATTTTACAAAAAAAGAAACCAAAAACCTAACTGTGTTTATTTTGGATATCACTTTTTAGTTTCATTTGATGCCTTTAGTCTTTGCATTAGAGCAAGAGCAATCACTCCCTAATTACCTTCACCACAGTGCTCCCCTATTTACAAATCTTTCCCATCACCTCCCTCAGCTGTTAATGGGTTCCTGCCACTCAAACTGGAAACTGCTCGGCTGCCTAAAGAAACTCTTCCAGTGCTAATTCTGACTGTAGGGATGGCCCAACTCGTAAACCCAAGCAGACATTACACTAAGTTTCCAGCAAAGACTTAAAAAGAAATCACTTTGGGTTTTTTTTTCATTAGTAGAACAGGCTTCTGGAATTGTTCTACCTCAAGGACATTAGATGCTGAGTGTACAAAGAAAAGTGTCAGCACTACTAATTTCTGCTGCCAGGAAAAGAGAGATGCTCCATGTCACCCAGATCATGGCAGCAGAAGGGGAAGGACAGTGAGGGATACTGAGGACTGCCAAATCCTCCCTCACTGCTGAGGTTATTCCATCTCCACGCCTTGTCTCACCACCGTGAAAAATGAATTGGATTTTCTCTCAAGGGCTGAACTTTACTGAGGATGACGAGGTGGCTGTGACGAACCAGAAACCTGCAGGGAAGCCACAGACCTGATTCCTGTGCACTTCAGTAGCAGCTGTAACTCAACTGCTGTTAGAGCCTAATCTGCCTCTGGTCCAATTCCTTATTCTGCAACAGCAGGGAAAAAAGTCATCAGTTCCTGCTTTGGGTAGCAAAAGGGAATGGCTGTGTAAGGAACTTCAACGCACATGCCTCCATTAATTTACTAGATGAGTAACTTCCCCATGATACCCACAGCACAGCAGTAGTGTCCTAATAAATTCATATTTTTCAGTCAGGAAATGCATTTTTGGTACAGATTTGAAGCTGACTGAGACATAAATTAATGAGATTCTCTAGCAGTGGTTTTATTTCCTTTGAGCATGAACCTATAAGAACTTTGGTAAACACACTGAAAGGTTGTATGGTTTCACTGCTTTATGGTTTAACAATTTTATATTCTTTTCTGAAATGTCTCGCATCTGTTTACAGAACTGCTGCCTACTGAGTCACTGATATTTCCAGAGCCCCAGCCACACTAGACCACTGTTATTTTTCACTCTCCAAAAGAAGCAAGATAATCATTAACTATAGCAGCAGGGAAAATAAAATCCATGCTGCCTCACTAAGTTAACACTGCACATCCAATAAAAATAATCATTTTTAAAATTATAAAATCATTCAAACTATTTTATCTTTGACGTTCCCCATAGTTTCTCTCACTACACTTAGCCATTTTTTCATGTTTCTCTTAACAAGGCTTGCATGAGATGACCTAGTTTATTTGCACTCCTCCCAAACTGTGAAGTAGAATGTGTTAACATAAACCAAATGGTCCCAGTCATTTTGAAACAAGCTTCTCCTCTGCCAGCTACGCACCCTCTGCCACCTCTGTCTACTGCCTTGACACTTTCCAGCCATTTTTCCTCCCTTTGCTGCCACTTCCTTTGTTCTCAAATTCTGCCACCCCAAATGCCTGATACCTCCCTGCTTTTTACCCTGAGGGGTGACACCTTCTCCCCAGCAGCCCCAAGCAGGTGGGTTCCCCCTTACAAGTGACTGCTCCTCACCTCCAGTGTCACCAAACGTCACCACATGGGAATCCAGCTCCTGTGCTGCCAAGAGCTGCCCTAAGCACAGGGGCCCTGGCTCTGCCTGCTCTTTACCTGGACACAGTTTGCTTCCCAGCCGTGCCATGGGTCACAGGGCACAGCCTGGAAGGTGCCACCAGATAACACCACACTCCCCATCACGGCTGCAGAGAGCAATTGAGTGTCCTGGCCATGGGATAAAGCCCAGCTTGGATTGAGTGGCAGAACGTGGAGGAGAGGTCAGTGTATCACCTACCCCATGGCTGAACCTGAGAGTGAGAACTTCATCTGCCGATCCAGCGGAGGTGTCACTGGCATCCCAGGCATATGGTATTACTCAGGTTACTATTTTCATCTTTGCTAAAGCTGTAGCTATGGTAAGGTAACAGCCCAAAAATCTCATAATATAACATGAGGAGGGGAAAAAATAATTTAAAAAAAGAAAATAAGCAAGTCACAGCAGTGAGGAAAAGGCCTTTAAAATGATTGTACTGTTGTGGCTTTGTTCTGCTATTTAGAAAAAAAAGAAAAAAAAAACACTAAATAACCTTGCAATAAGCTGCCTGAAGCAAGCTATTTTCGAGTTTCCTCTAGTTTAATGACTCCTCATTTCCTCACTCCAGAGGCATACCTCTAAATGCCACAGGCCAGAGAGGAGCAAATAAGCACCTGTGGTAGTTAGGAGCAGAAAATGCAGTGAACATTCACCCATTAAGTGCAAGCCTGAAGGACAGATTGTGAATTGCCAACAGGGGAACCAATGAGGAAATCATATGGAGATGTGAGAATCTGCCACTCACATAAAATAACTTCCATTTCTTTAAAATTACCGTAACTGCACACTCCTGTGTTAGAAGTTCACATCCAGAAACATCATGGAGTTTGTTTCTTTACTAAGCAAACCCCCTCTTACTAATCCTCAGGTTTGGTGGAAGTTGTTTCAGCTGTTGTGGTTCTAGAGGAGAGCGGATGAATCCACAGGAGTCTGGAACCAAGGACTACCAGCAGGCTGAGAACACAAAGGAAATGTACCTAATGCACACGGCCCATGGCTGTGACTGTAAAATACACCTCTCACAGAACACTTGTGAACAACACACCAAACCCACAGCAGCCTGCTCCACCATAGTGGAACTGCCAGGACAAACTCCAACATGCTTTTTTCCTTTAGCATCTGAAGGCTGAACAGCTAGAGAAGGACACAGGAGAAATAGATCTTATTTCAGTACTGACTACCAGGGACAGTTTCCCATCACGCTCTGCACTGCAATAATCTGAAATTCTTACAATGGCAAATATTGTTGCTTGTATTGGAAGGGTTTGGGGTTTTTGTTAGAGATGTGAACAGTTACCCATTCTCTCTGAAACGACACCAAGGACTTTGGCTAAACCAGGTGAAGGGCTGAACATGAAACACCACATCAAACCACCACACAAGGTAAAAGGACAAGCTGGTACAAAATTGTGTTGGCCAGATGGGATTTGCACAAAAAAGCCCAAAGGAGCAGCTGTGATCTGGCACACACTCGGTTTGATCAAACACTACTGCTCCTCCAAAGGCAGGGTATCAGTCGTGCCCTTGCTGATTTCCTGGAAACAAGACAGTCCAGAAGCAGAGTTACAAAAAGCACACTCACCCATTAGCACAACGATGGAGCTCTGGCCTTAGGCCAGTCTTGCTTGGATTTTTATGTCCTTTAAGTAACTAAAGTATCTAAATCTCCCCAGCACACTGAAAACAGGACAGAGAATGCAAAGAGGATTCTCATTTTCCATTTGGCCACGTACAAAGGGCAACTGTTGCTGGATGCATGAACTGTCATTTAGAGATTTGGAGTTCTCAGATACCTGCCCTCTGAAACTGTACAATTGACTACAAGTGCTGCTCAGGACAATGAAAAATACCACAATCTCCCACTGTCACACAAAGCTTATCATTTCCAGGAACACACGACTCAGTGAAACACAACAGAAAGTCAGCACCGACCAAGAACACATCCAACCACAAATCCAACACCTGCCCAAATCCAACCACACGCTCCTGCACAAGATGAACCAGATATCACAAGTGAGGGGAACTAATTCAGTCCCCTCCACACAAACACATGACTTTGTCTGCTGGACTGAACAGCTCAAAGATTCAGTCTCTCCACATTATTACACTTATCCACTTGCTGTTCTTCTTAATTCATTGGGTAAATTGACACACCCCCTCCCCCCAAAGCTATAACTAAAAATTATAATTAACAAGATGATGATATAGGAGGTCTTAATCAGTACTAATTCTTGTGTTCTTGCTTGCTGAGAAAAGAAGGTAAATTTCATTCTGAATTTTTCTCAAATAACTGCAGCCATTCAGCACAGCCTCCTAAGATTTTTTGCTTTCACTAGTGTTATAAAAAAAACAAGTCTTCTAAATGAAATAATATAATAAATAAATAAATAGATGAACAGGAGACCAAACTTCCAAGGCAGCTCTACAGGTTAAATTAAAAAATTACATTTCAGGCTCCAAACCTGCACCAACATCTATGCATGTTTCCTACTTTTTGGGGGAAAACCTACCAAAAATTGCTTGCCTTTGCAGTAAAGTATAACTGATCACAGGTTCTCTGAAGTATCACAGGTGTGATGTGTCTGAAACCAGACAGATAAATGACCAATGGGCTATGATGACTACAAGTATCAAATAAAAAGCACCAGAAATGCTCTCCCACAAACACACACACACATTTTAATCTTCAATACATTGAAGCGTGGTGCTGCAACTGTCAATACTACATTTAACTGGGTGGATGCTGCTGTTGAATAACGCAATGCATTAGCTCCCAATCCAGAATACATTTTTTGCCTTAAAATGTAACCATTTTGTCCAGCTCCACAAGGATGAGGACAATGAGAAAGCATCCATAACATAAATAAAAATTGCCACCCCAAGTTACTGTTCCCAGAACATACTCCAAAAATAGACTTGTCTACAAAAGCAACTTTGCCTTGGATTATCTGAAATTCTGACAAATGAGCAACCAATCTTATGAGCTGCCCCTGATGGGGAAAATCATGCTTTTAAAAAAATCCACCAGCCCATGCCCAAAGGTGGAACTAGAGCATAGCCTGTATATTCACACTACCCAGTGTCATCAGAAATTAATGTGGTGAATTAATTTAGGCAAATATTCCCATAGCTCTCGACAGTTTTCAATGAAACCATTAAACGTTCTTCTTAGCTGAGTTCATGGTGAGCAAACACGGCTGAAAATTTAAGTTTCCATTCCCACTTTGAAACCTGTTACTTAAGTAACCATCCTAGACCATTCATTCCAAGAAAAAAAAATCCCCCTGAAACTGGCTAAAAACCCATGAAACAGACACACCCACTGCACTCCAAAAGGACAAAAAGTAACTTCCTTCAATTGTGGTGTAGAGATAAAGTAGCAGTTAGAAAACACTCAAATACAATTTATTTTAATGATAGCAAAATTTTTCACATACCCTCCAGCAATAACCCCCAGAAGATCAATCTTCACAGCCTTTACTTCAGTAGTTCCTTGCTCCAGGGCTGTTCCCAAAGCCAATTCAATTCTTCCCATGAGCTGTCTTCCCTTCAATGATACCTTTCCCTCCCTATGCTTAAAACATACGCCAGCCGTGTTTCTGTCAATCCCTGCCTGACCCGCTGACGGAACATCACAAACCATCTCTTATCAGATCTGTCCACAAGCCACCCAAACCATTACAAGGTTTTTCTCCCAGTAAAGGCTGGGATCAAAGCCAATGGCATTGTCAGCATGAACTGGGACACGGAGGAAGTCAGCGCAAGATGGGACGTCTCAAACTGAGGCACAGCTCACCATCACGAGCGATAAATGAAAACAGAAGTCCTTTCTCCTCTGGGAGCCATTTATTTTCATAAGACATGAAGCCTGATTTTAAATTGTTCTGAGTCACAGTCAGATCCACACTTCAATGCATGCAAGATGATTAATATCTGTGGAGAACAAGGCATTATTTTGAGCTTCAGAAAACACAGCAATGTGAGGAAACTAGACCTGGAAACACCCAAGAAAAGGACAGAGCTGGTTATGGTTTATTTTCTTGCCTACAACCAGGGTCATAAAGAGGTTTCCTTACTCCTGTGTGTATCAAAATTCCAGTAAGAGTTTGCTGTGTAGCTCAGACCCCACCTCAACACCCTGATTTGGGTATTCTCCGCAATGAGCACAGCAACTGGAGCTTCTGACCCCAGCACAGTTACAGATTTAAACCCTCTTAAATCAGGCCTTAAATCCAGGCAGCAATCAGAACAGCTCTGTCTAGGTGTTCCTAAAATCCTCACTGTGGCACCACCAGAAAGACAATCCTGGTGGTGTTCCTAATGCAAGGGGCTGTTCTGGCTGACCCAAGCTGCTGCTGAATTTCTTGTGGAAAAGCCCAGGAGCAGGACAAATAGCAGCTGAAAAACACCTTTATGAGGACTTCACTTAAAGAAGACTGATGGGAGTCCAGGAATTTTAATTGCACCACACATTATATTTCCGTACTATTTAAATAATTATTTGCATATAATTTATTTCAATTATTTTCATGCCTTTCATAGAATACAGGGAATTTTATTAAAAGGTAAAATAAATACTATTTCACACAAGGCAATTTTACAGGAACCTCGCAGTGAATTAATTTCAAGTCAATATAATGAACCACAAAATAAAAAGTGCCCCATAAATAATGAAGTCCCTCAGTCTTCCCATGCCACCCCATTCCAGAAATCATACTGGTTCACTAAATACTAGAGCAATTTCCACCATTCAAATTAAACAGAATGCAACCACTTCATTTACACACACAAACATCCACAGAACATGAGAGCAGACATCCAGCCAGCAGTCAGAAAGTCACTGAGTTTTCAGGTGTATTTTGAGTTGTTCACAATTGACTTTTGTTATAAAATTTCAAGCAATAACCTTAAGAAAATCATCATACTAATAGTAGCATCAGAATGTAGTAATTGGTGGATGCTCCACATCACAGAGAATCTGGTTTGGTGTCAGACTTGGATAAAGTTGAATGGGTTTGGAGAACTGGTTGGCAAACTGGAAACAGATGAAGAATGTTTTTTTATTGAGGAAAGCCAACATGGAGGGGGAAGGTACAAGTCTTGAGGTAACATTACTACCATCAAAACCAATTTCACTCAGGCGATAAGGAGGTGTTTGAGTAGAAAACAACACTGCATTACTTTACAAGTTTTTTTGTTAAACAAACAAAAAAATCCTGAATACATATTCATTAATGAGATATAGGTGGTGGTCAACAGAATAACTTGAAAATTTCAGTACGAAAATAAAGCAGAAATACATCCAGCAGTCTACCTTAGATTATTAAAAAAAATCCAAAACCAAACAACAAAATAAAACATAAGAACTCTATTAAACCAGTGTGAAATATACCTGATGCAATTTCTATGTTTTTCCCCATTTCAACCAACTTTGCCGTAATAAAGAGAACTACATTTTGTGACACTTGCAGCTTCTATTTCATTCTTGCTCCAATAGGTAAAACCAGTGATCCTGCAAGAGCACACACTTGTCACACAGCAGACAGAATTACCTCGTTTCAGCCACTAATGTCCAATTTTGAGAGATTCTTGTCTATGTTTCCTGTTAAAATAGATTCAAAACATTCTTCAGGATACTGGAATTCTGTTTGCTCATGTTTAATAGGCAATAAATTACTTGATAGATCTAGACTATGATTTGGCTCCTTAGCAGCTTAGAACTGCACTGCACAAAAATAAGGGGGTATTTTTTCATTTTCAGAATTTTATTGAGACACATTCACTGTTTTAAAATAAATGAACAAGTAAATAACCAATTGAATAAAAAAAGGTGGCCAAAAACCCCAAGTCCCCCTTTTTTATCATGAGCATTAGTGAGACTTCAAATCCTGCAGGTGTATGAGAAGACAAAACTTTCTAAAATTTGGGAATCCCCCTGCAACTATCCCAACAACACAGGGAGCTCCCCACTGTTGGGATAATACTTGCTCTGCAGATGAAGCTCTCACTTCCACCAGCCCAATACATGTTCACCACCTAAATAAAAGTGTAATTAATGGCCTGATGCAAGGCTTTTCCTGGTTATGTCTAGTTTGTCCTGCTTTTCAACAAGCACAAGAGACAAAAATCCTGAAACATTGAATATTGTTATACCTCCTTATGAAATATATTCCAAAAAAGTCTCCCATCATTCCACTGCCACTGCTCATTTTATTTGCCTTGCTTTTCGGCCTCACTCCACTACTTTCCTTCCTAGCTCTGAGATTTATTAACTTGAATTAAATGTGATTTCTGTGTTTCTACTACAGCAATGCTCAGCAGATGTCTCACATCTCTATTTATACAACTCTAGAACTGGCAATAAACATGATTTTCCTATTGCCACACTACATTTTTTTAATGAGACATCATTCCTTGTCTCTGTTTACCAAGAATTACGTTGCCCACAACGAAGTCCTTCTCCCACATGATTACAGCACATAACAAGGGTTTGGAAGGCTGAGTGGAAACTTGTGGCTATACATGAAGGAATCCCTAATGGCTAAGGATTGGCATCCTCCTCCCTGTGCCTGCGGACAGCAGGAATCCTCAGAGGTGTGCAGAAGGTATCTGAGGGGAGGGAGATGACTGGAAGGCATCAGGCATAAACATTCAGACTTTCAGAGCTTATTTCCACCCAGATCCCAACCTCAGTGACTTTCACAGGGCTGTGCCAAAGACATTTGTCCAAGACCAAGCGTGTGGTTCCTAGATGACGTCAGATGTCTGGGCACGCAGCCAGCTTCCTATGGAAGTGATTTCAATATTGCTGAACTTCAATCTAATTGTATTTATCATATGATTACTTATGTAAGGAGCCAGCAACTCGTATAGGTAACCTGTATTCTTGAATCTAATAAAATAAAGCATGTTTTGAAAATACAAAGAAAGAGATAGATTGAGCTAACCAGAAATCATATTAAAGTTTCATGCCTTCCTTTAAAGCCACTTACGCCAGAAAGGAACAGATTTTAGCCAAGACAAATACCACCCTTGCTCAACTGGGACTCGGAAAGCTTGATGCAAAGCACAGTATTTTCTCACCTGCAAATTTACAATTGTTCCATACCTATAATTACACACTAAAAGTAAAGTCTCACCCCTTCTACTCATGCTTCATAGCAGGTTCTCACTGCCCCAGGGCTTTACACAGAATTTATTCATTTATTCCCTTTGTGACCTTCCTCTTAAAATTATTCTGTAACACACAAAAACCTTCATCCAATCCACCAAAAAGCCAAACAAATTTGAAGACAGTTATGCCACATTCTGAAACGACCATTTCTCCTCCCACACAACATCAGTAATTCCATGCACACTTTGCTCTCTCTGTATCCCTTCCCTATTGCACAATTTTTTCACTGTAGTTCTACCTGCACACAGTAAGGCACAATTAAGCCCCAGAACAATGATGGGTCCCTGTCCCACAGGCAAGAGGCAGTGCCACGTCAGGTGGCCGTGTGCTGTAACACACTCGTGACCCTAAATCAGTTGATTGTTAACAGAAAGAACAAGGAAGCTGGTGAAGTTCCCACCACCTTAAAGCAGGGAACTGAACTCAGGCATTCACAGAATCAGTGCTCCAAAGGGAAGAGTGAGAAACAGAATTAATTCTGCTTCTCCCCTTCCTCTACACTCTTAGGGCCCTGGTCTCCTTCTCCAGTCTTCTAAAAGGAAATATGCCTTTACAACACCCAAGTTCAGATTTTTTTTCTGGCAGGGTGTTTTCCAAGGTCTTTTCTGTCCTTCCTGATCATTCCTCTCTCCTAAATACCAGCTCAAAAGTTCAGTGACACACAACAACAGAAGAACAGCAGATAACACTGTCCTTCAGCAGTGATTTCAAAATTCACTGAGTGTCTGAAGGACTGTAATAATCATGAGCAGATTCCTTTTCTGTTCACTGCAAATCTCAAAATCTTTCTATGGAAATCTCCCATTTTTTCCCATAAATTAAATTTGGATCATTCTCTAAAAATGTAAATAGGAAACACAATATTAAAGAAACTCCAACACACACAAAACAAATTTTCCTCCGTGGCACTTTTTTGGACAGGATGTATTTGCAGCAGTGTTAATCACTCATCACTATGAAGTGTGCAGTGCAAAAAGCAGGTGTGAAGTGTTTGAAAGCACTCTGAAATTTTGGAGAAAAGTGTTTGTTAAAAATGTTTTGTCATAATTTGTTAGGTATGGCACAAATGTTAAGTAGCATTGATGTATTTTATTTCAAAGCTTGTTCTGCTATCTTTACACTTTTGCCTGCATACCAATTAATGGTTTTTGTTATTTATCGCTTTTTAACACTACACACAGCCTCTCCACAGTAAGTGGTGCACCAGCCTGAACAGTGTATTAGATATGCAAAAACTAAGGTTGCTTATGTCAGATTTATGTTTTACAGAATAGTCCCACCAACATTAAAAAACCTCAAACCAACAAAACAAATCCAAAACAAAACCAAACCAAAAATATCCCCAGCTGACACAAAGATCACATCTTTGCCAAACTTCAAGCACATGTTCTCAGACAGGAAATAAAGCTTTTCAAGAAAAATTTTTAATAGGAAAAAAAACCACAAACCTGACTAGTTTTTTTCTTGTTGCTGTTATCGCAAAAGCTGACCTATTCCGGCTAATTTGGCAAGAAAAAGGAGCCTACTCAATACAAACCTTATCATGCAACATTTTGGCCTACTTATAAAAAATTCTTTGTGATCCAGTTTCCTAAGTGGAGTTGTTTTTACAAAGCTTTTCCCCACTGCAACCACATTTCCATTTGGACCATAACCAGAAGTGATCACATAAACACAAGGACCATGACCCCACTTGCAGCTTCCTTCGTCCATCCTGAGCGACCACCTCTGTGATGGAGGCAAGGGATGGACAACCTTGTGTGCACAAAATGTATTTTTAAGTTTTGTCAAGGATTTTGTTAAGATTAGGCCCAAAACGATGTCCTAACCAAAGCAAACCCCACAGAAAATTAGGAATCAAGGGCTACAATTCCAGATTTGTTTTCAACTATTGAAAAAACAAGCTGTGACAAGCCTTATTTTGGAAAACTCTAATACAAAACACCACCTCTGATAGAGCCCATGTTCAGTTGTTGCAGTTATTTTGGTGTTACCAGTGTGTGTGCATGGAGCAGCTCACACATATATTTATTGTCTGACTCCTCTGGTAAGTTACTCTAAGCAATCTTTTAAAATAGGTTTTAATAAATAGGGCTACACAGCATTCCACAAGACAACAATAGGATAGCAGATCCAAATACAGGTCTTTTAAAACAGTTCTTGGCTAAATAAAAAGTTAAGAAAAATACACCATGGATATAGCTAAATCCTCTACTACCTCCCAACAGGCACACAAAGGACAATTCACAGGTAAATACAGAACAGCAAGCATTTCAAAAATTGTCCAGTTTGGTTTATAATTGATTTTTTTAAGCCACATTCTGCTTTTGACTTCAGATATTTTGGGACCAGTTACACAGGGGGGAGGAAAAAAAAGTCATTTTTAGCAATTCATAACTACACAGCCACACTCTTCTTAAGAGCAGGCCCAAGGCTGTGTGCACAGATCTAACTCTGCTTTCTCCACACATACATTATGCAATGCAGTGTGATAAATATGTAACCATGGAGGCGCACACTGTGTTGCAAACAGGACACAGAGCTCCTCACTGACCCAGGAGAAGGGAGGCTACACCATGTTCTGGCTGCGATTCCCTCCCCCCATTCCTTTCTCATAATGGTCCAGCACTTGTTCTGCAGCCTTTTTATACCATCTCCTCTCTGAGGTATGTAAATAATTTAGTCAACAGCAATGCATTATGCAATTTATTTCCAGCCAACAGCACAGCCCTCGTTAGGTGCAATTCATGGGAAGAAGCAGTTAATTATGGTAATTCATCTGCAGACCTAGGTGAGCAATTTCACTGTTATTCTGCTATCCTACTTAATATGCGTGTGCTGTATAAGAGCAGTTAAATGGCAACTTTCAAGGCTGACATCCCAAACCCTGATTCCATAACAAGCTTTGAACCTGGGCTTAAGGCAGAGCTACAGTAAACAGGGCTTCTGGGAGGCAAAGGAGTCGATTTACACAAAACAACTTGCAAGCTCAGGGTTTAAGGTAGTCTAGTGAATAGACCTCTACCAGATCCTAGAAATAATTCTATGCTATTGTATTGCACTATTTGTGGAATGGTATGTGATCATATAATTAGAGATCATATAGTACATTCACACAAAGAATACTTCAGGGCTGCCCGGGGTGGGGGCACCCCACCTCTTTTAAAAAAGAAAATTACATTATCCGGAGATTCAGAGCTAATCTCAACAAGTCAGAAACGCTACCAAATAGCTTTTTCTTCACAAACTTTAGAAAAAAAACATTTCGGGTCTGATTTCTGCCCAAGGAAGAAACAGCTCCAAACAAAATTAGGTGAGGTTTGGAGTCATTAAGGTGTTAAAAGCCTAAATAAAGTATTTAGGAAAATACGCGCCAATAATGAAAAAAGAAATTTCTAAACTGTAGCTCTATGATTGCTGTGACGGGGAGGCAAAGACAGCATTTGGTTCAGAAGCAACACTGAAAGAAGTGCTTTGAACGGGTGTAGGAAGAATGCCATGGGTTTGGTGACTAAATCTGAGGAGAGAACGAAGGGCAGGTCCCAGGAAGGTGGCAGCTTCCTGCAGGAGGACCGTGCTCCAGCACAGCCTATTTAACCCCCGTGCTGAGGCTCCAACCTCTTGTCCTGTTGACCCCGTGAAGAGGCCATCCCGAATGTCCTCCCTGTGTCCTCCCCTTGGGGTGACAGCCTCACTCCACACCCTCGAGAGGAGAGCCCTTGATCCTGGGGCTCCTCTCCGCTGCACCTCACCTCCGCCCTTGTGTAGCCTGTCTGCACACTCCACAATCCGGTTGCTAAATGACCCGGCTTGCATAACTTCCAAGAGAACAGAGCTACCGAAGGGCAACCTCTGCCAAATCCCTGCCCTCCCCCGGGAAGCACATTAAATCCTGCAGAAATCACTGAAGCTCCACTCGCTTTGGAGAGCAGGCACCCAACTCAGGCAGGTCTGCGTGTGCAGCGCTGCTCTTCAGCCACAAACCCTGGAAACCTGAAAACCCCTCCTTGATTAAAAGACTAAAGTCGCAAAACCTTAAAGAGAGTCACTGGTTTAATGACAGAGGCACAGAATTTTAACATGAGCATCCTGAAGGTCTCAGTGGAGCACAGGCCCAAGAAGCATAGTCAGACAGACAGTTTTAATTTAACCTTAAATGCTTTGATACAGCCACAGGACTAAAGCATTAGTGGTCTCTAGTTTGTTTATGACTGACTACATATGCTGGAATGGGCTCTGCCAAAATTCATTGCTTAAACAAAAACCAGCGTTCAAATGGCACAAAACTTCATAAACCAAATAAACAACACATTGCAAATATTTAAGGCTTCCAAGCAAAGGCTACTTCTGTAAATTCCAACATTTAAACTGGCAACAAAACACTTCAGACACTGAAACAAACGGCTGGCTAAAAAAACCCCATCGTCCTAATAATTTCAAATGGCTCATTTTTCTGTTAGCCTGAAACATGCAGGGCACTCAAATTATAACTGAGCAAATATACATATCACTTCCTATTTAAAACAAAAAAAAATTGGAAACATTAAATTTAAATCTTTCTGCTTAACCCAGGACTAGAAAACTGTCAGCGCTGAAAATTAGTTTCACAGAGCCTTAATGCATTTGAAAATGGCTTATTTGCTACACATGACAAGCAAATTCCGAAATAAAGGGAAACCCCTTCCCTCAACATGCACACTAATATTTTTCTTTCCTGGAGGTTGGATTACTTCCAGAGAACCTGAATTGACTTCAATGGAGAGATAATATATTTCTTAGGAAGAACATGCGAACTGCCTCAGATCACAAGAAAATGGTTCAACCAAGAAAGGGCTTCACTCAGCTCTTCTAAATATACCCAAGAATCACACTTAAGTGATATTTTTTTTTGACAATTAGGGCTTGACTACACCAACAGCTATATCAGCTGATATATAGATATACATTACACTAAACAGGAATGAGACACTTTCTTCCTGGAGTCATTCCAAAAAAAAATGTGTGCGTACTGTGAATTCCCACTTTTAACTTCAACCCATGCTGCCAGTGTGCACAAATACATTTTTGCAAAGTTTAAGGTATTTACTAAAGTGCTAGCAGGACTTTCTTTTCACATTAACCAGAGATACTTCTCAGAGTAGAGTATGGTGAAAATAAGAAAAGTCACCATACGGAAGTACAATTTATAATAGCAAAACCTAAATATATACAACTTTAAGTACTACTCCCAAAGTGAAGAGATTCCCCAGAATTAAAACACTCCCTAAAATTTCATTTTTTCAGCAGATGAAAGAATGTCCAAACAACATAGGAAAATAAGATAATTTAACAGGGAATGACTGCGCATCAGTGTCACAAGCACAGCTGTGACAGCCAGGACCAAGAAGTCCTTTAGGAGACACCTATACCAACAGGGAAAACATTCACCAGAAATCAAAGTCCTTGGACCAGGAAAACAACACTGGCCCTGAGTAAGGGGCATTAAAAAAGATTTTCATAAAAGCTTGTAAATTAGTTTATAGTTAAACTTATAAACAAGAATAATTTAGGAAGTTATGAAGGAGGACTTACCCAAATGAAATTACAAGCACATGACAAAGATTTATGTCTACTTTATGTATGAATGAACCCGAGCAGTCAGTATGAGCCTGTATGTACAGACTGGCTGAGCTATCAGCTGGCCCACTGCACTCTGTGAAGATTCTGCCTGATAGCAAAGCAGAGATAACAAGTTCATGGCCCACCCTCACCTAACCTGCATTCACTCCCATGGTTCAGCCACAACCTTCATGGCAGCAACGCTGGTGTTTGTGGAACCAGGCTGTAAAGTGGCACAGCAAAATTACCTGGGATTTAATCCTCTCCCTGCACCAAAACAGCTGTTGGATTTAACACATCCCTCCAGAGATGATGATTTTAGGACCAATAAACCTGTCTCAGCATGGCAGAGGACTCAATATTCCACACTAGAGGATAGAAACATTTTTGCCTCTGCTCCATCATGAACGGGGTCAGCTCAAGGGTCCCACCACTCCCTTTTCCACCTCCACTGCTGGAACAAGTGGCTGCTTGTGTAGCTGCTCTCCAAAACCCATTCCTGAAGTGGCTCCACCAAGGAAGTTCTGCCTTTCCTCATTCCCAAAACTCTGCCAGGGTCCAGAAAAAGTGCAGGCATCTTGAAACTTCATACAAGGTTGCATTTCCACATTACTAAGGACACAAACATGCCTAACTTAATGAACTAAGAAGTCTGATTTCAACATGCCCTGGCACTAGGAGAAAATATTTCCAATGTGAAGGATCATGTTTTGTCCAACAGGAAAGAAAACTGAAAGACACACACAAAACCTATAAATAAAAATGGAGCACTTGCTTAAACTAAAAATTCCAAGTAAGCAGAGACTGAAAAATTAAACAAAAGCCACTTTACACTACTTCTCAGTCCTTAACCAGAAGATCTCGGGGCACTGAACTGGTCTGAAAAAGCTCCTGTTAAGTATTAAATCACTGGTGCATGGGTAAATTTGTTAATCCATTTGCTAAGGTCACACAGTGGCAGAAATAACAGATAATCCTGACACCAGCTTTCTGTCCTAATCATTTTGTGGACAGAAAATCTTCAGTGATGTAAACAAAAAAAATAAAGTAAACACAGTTATCTGTTACATACTCATATATTAGGTCGACTCAGAAAAGCAAAATTGTGGGTGTGGGGAGTGGAGGTGTCTCTGGGGAAGCAGCACAGAGCTAGACAGGCCTGTGCAAATGTATAAAGAGAATTTATAACCAGAAAGCAATTCCATAATTCCCTCTATCAAGCAGTTCCTATGAAGGGACTGTGTAAACAAACTGCAGTCATGCTCAAAAAAAAGTCTAAAACCCTTGAGCAGTAACCCACAGAATATATTCCATTGCTGTTTTACACCCACATTAGGATGCCAAAAGTTTGCCATTCATTCTGTATCAAAATTAAAGCAGACTGCCTGCAAGCCACCCAAACTGGGAAGTTTTCTAATACCAGAGAGCAGATGGACACACAGCTGACACTGTCGACACGCAGTCAAGATTGCTACGAGTATTTCTACCAGCTTGAAACTTTCTACCACCTTTTGTGCCATTACATATGAGAGCATCTTGGTAATACCCACTGGGGAGCTCTGACAATTGAAGATCATTTTGGTGAACAGTCCTGTATAAGTATAAAACACACTGCAAGCACCAGTTTCCAAAGAGGAAAAAGCAAGATTATAAACTGATAAAAAAAAACAAAACAAAAAAACCCCAAACCACAACCACATTTACTGGACCAGACAATGAGCTACACTGGCATTGTTAAGACGTACTAAAAACAATAACATAATAAAAATCACTGTAGGCAGTGAAGACTAATCTTTCTGCTCTTCCTTAAGCAAAACTCACAGCAATTTCAATGGAATTCTCCCCCAGATACAGCTGGATGACTACATCCACAGCCTACACGTGCCAAGTCTGCTCCTGCAGCCAGTCTCTACTGCATCCATCTTAGTTACACTACACATATCCTGATTACAGGGATTTATAAACGGCATGAGTAATTCAGAGGTGATCCACAAAACTGTGACTTCTGTAGAAATGAGGTTCACTATTATTGTCTCAAGTGTCACCAGCTTTGTGGTAAAGGACCTATACCCAGAAGACTTTCAAGCAAAAATCTTTTACTGACTTTCTCAAAAGCACATTTTGTGTTCTCTCTGTCCCACGCACATCCACTCTGGAGCCAGCACACAAGCCTGCTATCCACTTGTTTCACTGGGCAACGAGGTAGGAGAGAGTTTATGATCCATTAAGTCACCTGTGTTTATTTTCTTACGTTCTGGACAACGAGACATGAAACAAAAAGGGTGCTTAGCTATCAGGCAAGAGAGTATTTTATCATGCAGTTCCTAAATGTGAGCTCTTTAAAGAGCAATCTCTCAGCCCCGAAGTTGCAGTTCCACACAGGACAAAGGCGCCTGTGCACACGTCCCAGCTCGCAGCCTCAAAGCCCTGTTTGTTCACCCAGAACAATGGGGCATGTGACTTGTCAACACTACCCACAATAAAAACAATAAGATAAGGCTGCCACTGATTTCACGATGACTGACTTTGTTTTTGCTAATTTTAAGTCACAATGTCAATAAAAACTTCTTGCATAAAACCCCTTATTTTGAAAAGCCCAAAGCCAACTCCACCTTGCGCCGAGGTTTTCGCTCCAACTTCCTTAGCTTTTCGTGTCTGCACTAAATGCTCACACCAACTCCCTCCAAAGCCTCCCTCTGACTTCATCAAGAGTTGGATCAATGCTTTATGCCTAGAGCCAAGATTATTTTTATCAAGTAAAAGCACCGCCAAAATTTGTCCTCTGCATTTCCTGCCCTGTGTGCCCATCCCAGCCACCCATGTGCCCGCAGGCAGGCCCCTCGCTCACCTCCTGCTCCCTGCCAGGGGCACACACAGCAAAATGAGACTTCCCCAGCAGGTTTTGCTCCACCACTGACTCAGGCTACACCATCCAAACCCATTCAACCCCTCCAGTTCAAGAGGGCTACCTAGAACCAAGTCCTGCATATAAACAACATTACGAGAAAGGGGGAGAAAGCAGAGAAAACCCAGAGAACAGAAGCAAAAAGGCACCAATTTGACTTAAAGGACTGACAAGAGAACAGATGGGGCAAACACAAAAGAAAAGTCCAAAATAACAAAATGGAGAGAGAAAGCCCAGGGAAAAAAAAAAAAAACCAAAACCACAGGGAATGATTAGAAAAATCAAATGAAGCCTTAGGAAGGGGCAAGAATAAAGTGGTGCAAACCATCAGGATGGACCCGAAACACTCCAGTTCACTACTTTAATTTGACACTTTCCCGCTACAGCATGGACAAGGAAGCAGAGCCAAGAGGAGAAGAAGGCAGAGCCATCCTGACACTTGGAAGGGTTTAATTCAGAAAGAAAAAAAAACCAGCATAATCTAGCACCACTTGTCTTTTTATCACACAAGGGGAGGCTTGGGGGGTTATTTTAATTACACAGAACAGCAGTAGGCCCAACAGCACCAGATTAACAAATACAAGTAGGCAGCAACAGGCACACGGAAGTACACTGCAGTTCCAAACTTTCACCATTTACAGGAACATTAACACAAATGAAATCTGACTAACCTGATCTCTGAATGTGTTTTTAAAACCTGTGCATTTCTTTCATTTCACCTTGAAAAAACTCCGTTCCGCAAGCAGGTAGTTACAAGGCCACAGCTGGGAAAGTGGGAGGCACATTAAGCACGTAAATGAAATTTCACATATTCTAACACCATCAATGGAGCTTTCTGGAGCCCTGCAGCAGTGTCCAACATACACAAGCCTTGCTGCTGGCACAACAGACAATCTCAGCCTACGTAAGGGACGTTCTCCTAGCTGGAGTCTGACACTGCATTTCACATACCCTCCGAGCCTCCTGTATGAAGTCACCCACAGCATCAAAGAGCGAGTCAAAACACATCAAGAGTGTTTTCCCTGGCTACCTCCGAAAGTTTCCATCCCTTTATCTTCTGTGTATTTTTATTTTTTAATTCTTCCCACCATTTCTGTCGATACACACAGAATCTCTAGAAGTCCAGCTTTGTGCCCCAGTACATGAGAGCAGTGAGAATCTGTCTAACACGGGACCCCAGCTGTGTTCCAGGCACTGGGACAAGAGGAGACTGACAGGAAAATTGAGTTTGGTGCTTTCGCAACCAGCCCACAGAACCCACACAGCAGGAGGGTTCATTTTTTAAGACAAAAGCAATGCCCATCTTACCAGGAAATAATACACCTGAGATGGCTGTGGTGCCCAGGCACCTCAATAGGATGACCCAGTGGTCAAGAGGGCTTTTGGTTTTGTTTTAATAGAAGAGACTCTTAAAACTTAACTGCAAATGTATTTAATGTATATTATATGTACTGTGAGAAAGAATCTTACAAAGGGCCTTGATGAAATAAGAATAACTAATCCATATCAAAATAACTTTACACATATAGACAGCAGAAGAACCAGCTAATGTGGACTTTGCCAACAGCAAGATAAACACATTGATATTTCTAACGTAATCAAAGGCCATTCACAATCTGCCCTAGAAGACACTCACAGAAATACAAAGCATTTTTCTTACAACTCAAACAACTGAGACAAATATTTACTATAAGGGCAAAAGCTGTAAAAAAAAATTGGTTTCTATTAATCAGCTACATTTAGATATCCGTTCCTGCTATCAGATCAAGCTCACCAAAACTGCTTAGTAGGCTGTTTCATTGTATTTGTGTTCAAGTTTTATCACAACATATTGAAGTTTCATATTGCTGACTTTTTTCATGCCCACAATGCTAGATACTTACAGTCTAAACAAGACACCAGATTGTGAAATTTAGTTGTGCATTCAAAATAAAGTGGAAAATCAGGTACCATGTCTGCATCAGCAAAACGTTCATGTTGTTCAGCAAGTACAGACCCCACTTCTATAAACCCCAGATTTGTTGCATTAGCAATGGGAAACAGCTACTCCATTGCTACACCAAATATGTTTCTAGCACAATTTATTTGATGTCAGCATTAATAGATGGCTTGACAATACCGTCCCTCATTTTTCTCCATCCACATATGTGCTAACTTTGTTTTATAAGTGAATTAAAAAGTATAAAATCTGAATAAGTGTAACCCCAAAGTAAACACATTACAGAATCACAAACATCATCATGCAAAAATCTGTATTTTTACAAAGCACTTCCCAATTAAAATTTATCTCCAGGAGTCTGTATTTAGGAAAGTGTGTTTGGGTTGATACACAAGCAGAAATTTCTGCACTAGAGAAGAATGTGGACATCCATACAAAAATTAGTGGTGATTCATTGTTTAACAGTTGTCTTCCCTTTACAGCACACCGCAGACTGAAGGACACGTTGCCAAAACTGAGAGCACCAATACTTCCTTTAACCTAATATAGGACAAATAAATACACTTCAACAGCTTCTAAATCTTGCACGTCCTACTTTTTTGACCCAGATCTCTTGTTATTTCCCCCATAGGTCTATGCAATATCTAAACTATTTTTCCCCACAAATTTAGACATAACCTAAAAGAGGAAAAGTTCTCATGCTTACTGTGAGGTAGAGAGACCAGGAAGCAGGGGGGGAGAGTCAGACTCACTCATCTCTCTAAAGATCAATCAGTATTTTAAGGGAAGATCCTCTCTCAACTGCTGAAATTAATGGCAAAAATGCTCATTTGTCCAAGAGGACTGTAAGTTAGACCAGTCTCAATAATAAATGAAAAATAACGACTATTTTTACAGTGCAAAATTGTATTTTCAGAAGTCATGCTGACACTCGAGCATGAATCAGTCTGTCCAAAAACCACTAAAGAGCTATGAAACTTTGTTATTCCACTCCTCAGCTAGCCTGGGCAACTTATTCCAGGAAATCAAACTGCCTCCTCTTTGCCTGGTGCTTTTAGGGAACCATCAGGGGACTGAAATCCACCTCACATGTGCTCACCATCCATAACTCCCCACTCAGTTTGCTGGCGATAGGTCACCCATGTGAAGCGCCTGAACTTTTAACATTGTTAAAGTCAAATGGATGCAACTTTTAGGATGGGTTCTATTTAGGGCTCTAGACCTTGACAATTTCTGTGGTTTTGGCACTGGGCACGGTATTTAGCACTACATTTTCACAAACAGTAAATATTTGACCCTTAACTCATAACCTCGGAAAAATGCTCCAGGAATAGGCAGCACAGAGATCTTTTCTCTAGCTCTCTGGTTGCCATCAACAGGCACGTAGCTGTGCACAGAGCAAAGTTTCCACTTTCACAGCCCCAATTCATAAAAATCTACCACGGGCCTGATGTCAGTGGGGTGAGAGGGAGCTCTGCGTGCAGCTGGAGAAGCAACTGAATCAATCCCCACACCCACAAGGGGTTAAAAGGAGCACCAGCATTACTGCAGGGACAGCTGCTCGCCTGCCCTGCCAGGCTGGCAAAACTATTGCCCTGCTGAAGGGGAAGGGAAGGTCTGCTGCTCACACCCCACCAGCTGAAACTTCCAGCAAGGCACCTCCAGCGATCCGAAATGACACCCAGTGTGTCTGCATATGGCACACGGTTATGGAGAGAGTGTCTGTAACACACTGACATTGAACAGCGTCTCAGATCATGAAACAAAAAAAACCTACACACAACTGTTTTCTCTGGATGATTCTGATTTTTTACTGCTAGACATTACTAGTAAGCAAGATTGCTCCTCTGCAACATGGAGACTTCGGAATTACAACAATAAACACAAGTCAGAGCACACAACATAGCCTTTTACTAATACTGCTCCCAGGAACAGAAACTACACCCTCATGGGAGTTTGCAAAAGCCGGCAAACCACACACAAGAGTTGATTTTTAGAAATGCTAAGCACACACAGAGACTGCCAACTTCACATGCAACTGCGGGGACTCAACATCTTTGAAAATAAAACTATTAACATCTTACTTTAGAGATGAAGAAGCCAGCTTATATTCTTCTTAAGAGGAGTCATGCTTGCACCAAGCACAACTACAGCACAAATTCAGGGGCCAGATCCTACCACACCATCCAACTCCTGGGACAAGCAGGATACGCGGAGCACCAGGAAGGGCCACGGGCAGGCACTGAACCACACAGCCAGGTTGACACCCAATCTGCGTGCATTACTCATCCTCAAAAAATCGTGTTTTACACACCTAGGGATGTTGCATCTGGCATTCCAGCTAACACATTCCAAAGGAATCAGTATCTCCACACAGCACTGAGTGAGGCCATGCACAATTACATTCAAAGTAAAAGGAGACTCTTTGAAAGATGTGGCGTATATTGGCCAAGACAATTCTGTAACGCTCCCTCTCATCACTTTGGAGCTTCTTTCAGTAGGTTCTTCAGAAAGCTACGCCAATTCACCAATCAAAATAGTATTCTCAATTACTATTGCTACAGGTAAAGAAAAATACATGCAAAAGTCTTCCCTGCAATCAGCCCATCCAAGAAGCAAGTGAGCAGAGGTGAGCTCAACTCCAGCAATTTCACTCCTTGGCTAGCCAAGCCAGCAAAACCCTACACACCCAACCAGTGTGAGCTTTTTCCCCTGTAGTTACACAACCTCCAGCTTGGAATGACTACTCATTTCTTATCAAGGAAGAATTATTTTTAAGGCTCCTTATCAATATAACAAGGCAAGTCTAAAGGATGTTACAGAAAGCTAAGTGGTAAGGTATTAAAGACCAAGGTTTCAGAGTGTAAGCTGAGGTATGGGTCTGTAGATCCTTCAGAACCCAAGGAACATTTAACTTGAGCTCAAACAGGGCCACTAAGACTCCAGGGCATTTTGTACAAACAAGTTCAGCTTGTTTTCATTACAAGAATGAGGGAAAAGGCCTTCTCATCTTGGATTAGATACCACAAGACAGAACCCTAAGAAGTTCTCCAGCTTTCATATGAATTGGCAGAATCATCTCCAGATCAGACTTCCAAACCTTTCCACTCAAGCAATCAAATTTCCCAAAGTGACAGCTATGCTGCCACGTTTTCACTGCTTCTTACCTCCAGTTAGCTAATTCAATTTTGCAAAATTAAAAGAAAGCCAATATAGTCCCCTACAATTTCATATCAAAAGATATTCCTTATTCCTCATTTCATTGTCACACTTTATCTCAGAGGAAACCAATTATAAGATGAATAAAGCAGTTTCCATCTACTATGCCTGGGATCACTGGATGAACCTTTTTCTAGTAATGCCACTCGTCATTAAGTGACTTTACAGAAATTAAGACCATCTAACTTCATACTTCAGCACTTGAAAAACTGAGCACATTTGGGACAGGGGTAGCTAAATCCATAGCAGAAACATAGAAATGGTTTCTTCATCACCTGTTAATTTGAAGCTACTACATTAATGCAGCAATGCAACTCAAAAACAGAGAAGAGCTGTCAATCATAGTTCCTAATGGGAAGCTACTGACACTTCTTCACCTAACACAAACACTTAAATTTGTATTTAAAAATGAGCATGCAATGAGTATATTCTCAGAGCAGTTACTTTTTGCAGGAGCCAAACATGCATAATTACAGAGTGTGCACACGTACACTTTCACTTCTCGCCCAACCTGCAGCTACTTGCATGAGCTGATGTTCAGGTCATTAAATACAGTCATTATTTCACCCTGAACTCTGGGTGCATGCATGTGCAAACACACACCCAGTGAGGATGGTCAGCACACAGACCAGTATCACACCACTCAATACAAACAGCGTGAATTAGGTTATGAATGAGTCACACTTGGGTACGATACATCTCAGTATCACAATATTGCAGTATCGACACAACACCGACCTGCAGCACACCCTGTCCCTGCCCTCCCCTCCAAAGCAGAGACCAGACCACTGTACCAACACCCTATCCGAGTTGGGAAGGGGAAGAGCTGGCAGGATGCTTGGGTCTGTCTCTCCTCCGCTTGCCAGCAGTGTCCTCGCCAGCAAAGTGTCAGAATTCACACGGGCACCACCATCCTCAGCAGCTATGGGACCAGAGGGATAGAAGAGACAGGCAAAGCAAGCAAAAACTGGGGGGGTGACTATCACCTGGGACTCCCAATGAGCAGAGGAATTAGTGACGAAAAGGTGTCACACCTGCCACTACCTCAGCCTTCCCAAAACACTTTACAGTGCTGTGATACCAAGACAGCATCAATGTAATGAAAGATTCACATCCTACTGCCCACCGCTAATAAAAAACACACCCAGCCTCTGGGAGCAACTTCACAGGCAGCTGCAGAGCTCATTCAGCCCAACAAGACTGCTGATCTTCACAAAGTTGTGTGTTTTACAGGACTTCCTGACTTCTGCACGATTACATCCTTGTAGGATATGGGTCCTTACTGCCACTGCAAAATTTGTAACACCAAACACATTCTGACTCGAATGTGAAGTCCACGTTCAATTAAATTCCAGACCAAAATAAAGTTAGGTAAAATAACTCAGTTTGCTTTGCATCATTCAGATCTGTTCTTCCTAACTTAAAACTATTATCCGAAAACAACATTATCAGCAATTTTGGCCATTTCGCCATATCCATCCACAGCCTCTTTATGCTTAGGGCTGTAGCACTTTTTAGCATCAAACTCTTTCATGATGGGAAAATGGCTATGAAGTATTGCTGTTGGGTACTCAGCACTTATACCGTGCCTTACAACTTCAAAGCATTACACAAACATCAATAATTACCATATAAAGAGTAAAACTGAAAGAAGTATTCATATTAAAAAAGAAACTCACAGGGAAAAAAAAGATCTTAACTACCTGTTTGAAGGGGGGGAAAAGGCTTAAGCAACAGAATCTTCTGTAATTATTGTGCTCTTTATGCTACACACACACGCTACGACTGTGCACGTTCAAACAACCAAAAATTATAAACTCTTGCAGTGTCTTAAAAATAAATTATAAAGCCCAAAAGCCAAACCCCAACTCCTTTTACACATGTAAATTACATTTCCTTCTCCTTTCCTCAAGGAATGAGAGCTAAGTGTCCTCCAGGTGTTCCAAATAACAGTTTGGGAGGCAGGCCACCAAGCTCCCAAGACACGGTTCCAGAAGACAAAGTTCTCATGGAGAAAAATCCCAACTTTCCCCAAGACAACTTAAGACAGCAACAGTGTACCCGCTCAGGTGACCTTAGGTAAATAATACAAAATGTTACCAATCCATTAGACCTTAATCAAGGGGAAAAAAAAAAAAAAGAGAAAAAAAAACCACTAGGGAAAACCACAGAAAGTTTGTTACAATCAATAAACAGGGCACCACCTGCGCCCTAACCACCATCACCAGCCTCTTTTTTTCAAAAGATAAGGGGAAAAAACCCTCCCCAGCTCATCCACAAACACATAGCCACTTGCTTAAATTTAAGGACACACAGAGGAGCTGGCAGGTCCAGTCCTCATCTGGAATGTATTCCGAAAAGCCCATTAACACACGTGTCCAAAGGAAGGCCCCAACCCCACGTGAGCCTCACATGGACCAGCCTCTGGGTTCCTCAGAGCAAGATGAGGGTACGAAACTGCCCCAAAGCCCAGACACAACCAAACCCCAAACACCAACTTTGCAAATGGTGCCCTCACTGCCAAAGGAGCACAACACCCAAAGGGTACAGACCACCAACAGCACAGAACCTCGTTAATGCACACAACGTGCTCAGACATTTACTTGAGCACCAAAGGACAGCAGAGCAAGTCAGACAAGCCCACAACACTCTTTTTTTTTGCGCAACAAAGACCTGGTTCTCCTAATCATGCCTCCCATGCCTCAACAATAAGGAAGGAATATGTTTTGTGATCCCCTCCCCCATAAATCAGTTAGGAATTTGATTTACACAGACAGGAAAACGAGGAAGTCGAGCACACTGGAGAGTAGTAAAAACTTCACCAGCAAACTTCACTTTCCTACACAGCGACCTACAAACCAAACTTTCCTCCAGACTCACGTGTCATCTGCAGCAACCAGCCCCTGCCATAAAACACAGACAAAGTTTTGCTGTTCTGGGGATAAAGACAAGCGAGGGAGAGACTTTTATTCTGTCAAGCTGCCTTAAAAGGAAATTCGGTGATGAAAGATTAAATTCACCTGGAACAACACGATAAATTTTAACCCTTTCGCTGGTACAACAATAACAAGCCACATATTTCAAGACTTAAATCCTCCACCAAGAAAACAGAACACATCCCATCAACCGTGCGAGCCTGTCTAATTGATGCAACACACAATTTACACCAGGGTTTCGGACAGGGATAAGCCCTGGGAAAGGGAGACGCTGTGAAATGGGAAAATAAAAGCTTATTTCATGCCCCGAACCGGGCCCGCTCCCTGCCACCGCGGGGTATTGCGTGTTCCGCCCTGAACTTCGCCAGGAAACTGATCAATAACTTGGCTCAGGGGGAAGAAACCTCGGGAATGGCCCGGGGGGGGGTGGGGGTGCATCCCCTTCCGAGGAATGGATCGGGATGGGGGAGAACTCCGGGGAGTGGGGGAGGGGCAGAGCCTCCCCTCCCCCCCATCCCGACCCGGCCCTGCCCCCCCCCTTCCCCTCCCCCCCATAAGTAAATATGCGGGAAGGGGGGAGGGGAAGCCGCTCTTCCACACAAATCGGGCTAAAAATAGGCCTCTCGCCATGGCTCCCGTGTGCCATTCGCTGCCGAGGCCGGTGTCCCCCCCCCATCCCCCGCTCCATTAAACATTTTTTTTAAATTTCTTTTTTATAATTTAAAAAAATGAAGGCAGGTGGGGGAGGGGAAGCCAGAGGCGCGGGGTGGGGGAGGGGAAGGGGTAAATATGTGTATATATATATATGTGTGTCTCTCTCTGTGTGTATATATATATGTATATATACACACATTAATAAAAAAGGGGGGTCACAGAAGCGTTCTGGTCCCATCCCCCCTCCCGCCTCCACCGACACAAACGGGGCGGCCGCCCCCCACCCCCATCCCCGGCCCCTGCCCGCCGCCGGGGCTCGGAGCCCCCCGGTTCTTACCTTGCGAGCGGCTGCTCCCCCCTTTCCCAGGGAATGGAGGCACGAGGAATTCACCCTGGATTGTCTCTCCTCCTCCCGTGTGTTTTATACCGCCGCGTGTATATACGCGCACATCCCTGCCTGTGTGAGTGTGTGTGTGTGTACACGCGTATAGTTATCGATAATATATATCTATATATATATATATGTATTTTTAAGGTGTCCACACCGAGAGGAGGAGGAGAAAAAAAAACCACCAGGAAAAAAAAAAAACAACAAAACCACCACACACACACAGGAGGAGGAAGGAAAAAAAATACCCAGCGCGTAGCGCTGTGATATTCAATTATATCCGAGCCAGGGGCCGGGGGAGGGGAGGGTGGGGAGGGCGCGGGGGGGTGGGGGGGACTGGAGATTAAGTCCCGAGGAAGGAGGGGAGAAAAAAAAAAAAGTAATATGTGTGTGTGTGATTGAGATTGAGGAGGGATCGGGGCGGAATGTGGGAGCTGTTACTGGGGGAAGGAGCCAAGCGGCGCGGAGCAGCCGGCGGCCCTCAGACACTCCGGGTGCCCGGCCGCGCCGAAATGGGCGCCGGCGGAGGGAAGGGAAGGGAAGGGATGGGAAGGAAGGGAGGGAAGGAAGGAGGAAGGGAAGCAGCGGAGCCGGGAGGCGAGGCCAGGCGAGGAGGAGCGGCCCGGCCCGGCCACACAAGCCCAGCGCGGGGGTCGGGGAGGGGGACCCGCTCCCTGACC
>JAHLSL010000060.1:6002321-6031089 GCA_025920805.1 Petroica traversi
AAGGCAGGCGAGGCGAGGCAAGGGGAGGCCGCCCGGGCATGGCAGGCCCCGGGCCCAGGAGCGTTTCTAGGAAAAACGTTAAACTGCGCTGCCAGTACAGAGCTTATGTAAATGCAGGATGTAACATGGTGGTTTTGCCTCTCTCCTCGTCGATGGCACCTGGCACCGGGATCGAGCCCAGCGCGGGCGCCCCACTACCGCCTCTGTCCTCTCATTTCGTTTAATGAAAATAATCCTCCGCAGCTCTAATGCAATTCCCTACCTGGGTGCTGCTCATTTTTACAATTGAAATGCTGTTTGTCGTCTATATGGTCGCATTGTTTGTTTTTGAAAGCAAGCTTTGTTAATCAAAACCACATTCGTCACCAGGCAGCCCTTTCCATCTTAAAATGGTTTTGCAACAGCATTTCACACTCTTGGGCGATGGTCCAGCACTCTCATGTCCGGACATTGGCACCCATGCAGAGTCCCAATGACCACAAACCCTACACGGATCCGATGGCAGCATCCAATGTTATCCCAACTCATTCCAAGGCCCTCCACGCACCCCAGCCCAGCTCTGGCGCTGCTCAAACTGGGCATCCACATCACCACACTCAATTTCTGAACTTGATTTCATTGCAGCTGGCAGTGGATAAAGTGACGGCCATGAATGTAGTCCCTTTTTTTATTTTTCCGTGGTTTTCTCTGGCATTGCCAGAGAATTATGCTAGTCCTAAAGCAGCAAGTCTGGATTTTTCCTTCAGTCTAACACCTGGGATAGGCAGATTTTGCCTGCCTAAGCATCATGACACAAGCAGATGAGGCCCATCAATTCCATAAAGCTTGGATGGGTGGCTCTCTGGGTGTGGAATCCCCTCACAGTCCCCATTTTCTTCAGGGTCTTTATGAGCGAAAAGATTTAAATACTTGCAGAAAGCAGATTTTTTTCTCTCCTTTTTTTTTTTTTTTTTTTTGCATTGCATTGCAAAATTATTTGATTCTGAGAAAACCCTGGCCCTCCAGACCATTTGCTTGAAAAGGCCAGAGTTACATAAGGAAGCCTAAATCTCCCTAGAAAGCCAGGAAGTGTATTTGTAATTGCAAATCACTTGGTGTCCAGCATTTATTTCTGTTATGATTTTGGTGGCCCAAGTGGGCATTTTTTTCTTCTCACTAATGGTGTGTAGGCTGTTTGCTTTAGGTATTTTAAGAGGTAATAATACTGAGAATTTTTTGATCTTGATAATTTTATAGACTATATACAGTCCAATTAGAAAATTTGCTGAAATTTTCTTAAAGTCAAGAAATTTAAGAGGGGAAGAAAAAGTGGTAAGGCACATGTTCATGCATTATAGTCTAAGATCTGTCCATGCTTCACAGAGTTTGACCTCTTGATACTCTGATTTATGTCCCAGGTTAAAGAAGATAAGCAGTAACAGTGTGGGGAGGAAGGGGAATGGGAATATGGGAATAGCCTAAGGCGAGAGGAAAGGGAGCTCTTCTGGGGACTGGGGGACAGCAGGGGGCTAGAGAAGAATACATAAGAAGTCCATGAGATGGGAGTGAGAGGTGTGACGTTCAGAAAGCTTGTGTGAGAAACGGGGGAGGGAGAATCCCTGAAGTGTGCATTGTTTGGCCCTCAGGAACTACAAACACTGTTTTCCCATCCATCTGCCGAGCAGCGACAACGTGCTGAGCTGAAGTCATCTGGCTGAAGGTTTCCGTGGTCTGGTGTTCTCCAAATGTTCAGTCACGGCTCTGGGGTGACAGGCTCTCTTTTTTTAACATTATGACGTGCTCAACTGGGCAATTTCCCGAGGAGGAGTTCTTCTCTGCAGGATCTACGAAGTGCATTCTGGCAGATTTATGCTTTAATAGTTGTCCCCCATCCATTTTGATCTGGTTTCCCTTTTTTCACGAAGGCGAACACCCCGCAGGACTGCACAAATGCTTCTCATTCTCTGTGATGAGCTTTAGCCTTTGCAGTTCCCTTGCCCAAATGTGCAGCTGGACTCAGAGCTAGAGGGGACACTTCCAGAGCCTATGGGAAGGAGGTTCTCACTTTCAGAGGTTTCCAAGAACGGATGTTGGGTAACGTGGGGCAGTTGAGCAGGTTGTGGTTTACAGCAGATTGTTCAAGGCTTTGCCTTCTGCGAGAGCCACTTCCAAACAATAACTCTTGTTACATTTCCCTTCCCAAAGCAGCGAGAAAGATGGGACAAAATCCTAACTTTCAGATGTATAACTGGGGCAGATCTGAGGTCTTGGTTCATCGCTGTGAATAAAAGTACACTTCTGAAGTTCTCCAGTGACACAGCTGCTCACAGCCAGTGGCTCCGTCATCCCAATGACTGGAAAGTCTTCTCACACCCATATTTTTAAGACGCATCCTTAAAATAGTTGAAATTACTTGTGACAGGGAGTGTCGGCCTACGAAGCACATATAAGCAAATATTTGCAATAACTGGCCCAGTGTTTGCACAGCACCAAGCACATTGCCTGGGCTCCATAAATAATAATACTTGGCACTTGCAGAGTGGTTTCCATTTTCAAAGCACTTTAGTCATAACCCTTGACACCTATACGGCCTTTTACATCTTTACAAGAATTAATTAATCCTCACAATGCCCTGTGAGGTAGGTATGCACTGCAATAATAACAATAACAACAATTAATAATGCATGCATTCTACTCAAAAATCACTTCAGGGATTAAAATGCATCTGTAATACTTGGGGTTTATTAACATTTTCCAGCAAATAATAAAACCCATGGTATTGTGTTAAATCTATATAATATCCATCCATAAATCTCGTGCAGATCAGAGCGAGACTGCAGGCACAGCGAGGCTACCGGCACGTCAGCAGGCAGCGGATGGCTGCCTCCAGAAAAGTTCAAGCCCGGTCCACACGCAACCCAGGTGCCAGAACGGAGCTTGCCACGCATGGCAGCGCGTAAATAAATAAATCCCAGCGACCCAGCGAGGCTTTTTGTTCATTTTTAGCTCCTGTTTGTGCGGGGGCTCCCCCGGCCCGGGCGTGCGTGACCCCATCGTGCACAAACGCAGCTCCAGGAGAGAGCAGGCCCTGGCTGGGTGAGAAAGGGCAGTGACTCAGCACTCAGGGAGGAGCCTGGACTGCACCAGGCAAACACTTTCCCTCAACACTTTCCCTCGTAAAAATTACCATAGTGCCTTTGATATGCAGGCGAGCCCCAGTTAAACCTGATATTTAAACCAGCGGGACTTAGACCCTGATGGTTTAAACAGAAGAACCGTCAGGCTCCCACGGGGGAGCTCCGGGCTCGGCAGGGCAGGGGAGGGAGCGGGCTCCCCACACGGACGGATCCCCCACAAAGATGCCTTTGTCGGTTTGCATCCCAAAGTGGATTAACGTGAACCACAAGGGCACTTTAATCCTAATGAGCAGGTACACCCACACCCTGGCAATTCCACCATGACTTCCCCGTGACAGCGAGCTCTGCATCAGAAGCACTGAGCAGTTAGGCCTGCAGGCCTTCGTACTTTTAAGAACTTAATTTTTTTCCTTAATTTGAGGGAAATATCAAGATTTTAAAAAAAAACAAACCTCTAAATAATTTGTGTTGTGCATACTGAGAACGGAAATGGAGGTGCACTGATTTTATTCCTTTTGAGGCTGCTGACAATGACTCTTTGCAGAAGATATGCTGGAATAGGCCTTCTTTCTGACTAGGGGTCATGTTCTACCCCACCTTAGCATAAATTTATTGGTAATTCATCATTTATTGATCATATATGGTAAAAAAATGTCCAACACTGGTGATCAACATGTCACTAGTTTCATCTGTTGCTTTAAAGCATACACTCACGGATAACCGTGTAGATCCCCATAAGGCAGGGAGGAGTCAATCCCAAAACAATCATCTCATTGATACACTCACCAGATCGATCTGGGAGGCTTCTGCTTCCCAGAATAAACAGCAAGGAGCAGAGGAACAGCGTGAGCAGGTGAACAGTCCCTAATTCACAGGCAGTAGATGAACTGTGTGATCCGAAGCCATGAAATGAAGTTTGAGGACACAAGTTATGCTGCTCAGAGCATGTTCCTCTCTAACTTGGTGTTCAGACGCGTGAACTGGTCAGCACCTCCCTGGTGCACAGAGCTTCTTGCAGGACACTGCTGCTTGTCCTGCCCCTTCTGCACAGGGACAAATTCATGTCACTATTTTGAAAATACACCACAAGACTCAAAAAAATTGCGCAGCCCCAGAGATGACCAAGGTCAGGACTGCTGCCAGGATGGAGATACTTACCAAACAGGGTCTGGCCTCACTGTTTTATTGCTGCTAACCTCCCACCCAGAGGCCCATCATGCCCTGAAGGCTGTATGAGGAACACAAATATGTGTGTGTGAATGTGTCATACCAAGAAGAGCTTTCACATCAGTGCCAGAGAAACAAATTTCTAAAGGAAAATAAGAGATGCCCACTGCTTGAGCTCCTTCAAGCAACCCTGCACCACTGCACCACATTCCTGCACCTTGGCTTCTATGACGCATATTGTCCTTTTTTTTTTTTTGAGAGGAAAACCAGTGGGTTTGTTGCTGCAGTCCCAGGGCCCTCCAGCCCATGGAGAGCTGTCATTTGGGGCAGAGAATGTCCCTGCCCACCTGAACTCCCACTCAAGTTCCTGGCACAAGAGAGAGGACAAAATAAAAGCTGAATATCATCCCTCGCTATCCAGAATCTGGCCCCAGGAGGGTTGGTAGAGGTTTCATATAAGAAGGGGAGAAAAATGAGTGAACAGTGTGGAAAGATGCTGATATAGACCTCACTCTGGGAAGTGACACAGACTGACCTCAGCAGGTTTAGTTATTGCAGGTGCAGCACTGTAGCTTCACTGTGAACTGGGGTTGTTACAGGCATGGGAACAAATTTGTGTTTTGGCTTTAATAATTTGTTCGGGATTGGGGTTTTTTGTTTTGGTGGGGTTTTTTTTTGGTTTTGGATTTGGGGTTTTTTTGCATATGTAAATATGCACATTTTTTAAGACGGAAAGAAAATGTTATTTTTCAGACAGAAACACTGAAGAGGCCCCTGTTAACTCTGAGGTTATGGCAAAGCTCCCTTCACAGCGGGTTGGTAACTCAGATGTTACATCCTACAGTGGCTGAGCAAATCCAAACTTGTTTTATTTTAACACAATTACGAAAAAGGGTGTGTCCCAGCTGCTCTCGCACACCTCTGAAGTTTCAAGCAAGACGTATCTGGCCCTCGGAGGAGATCAAACAGATTATCTCAGGAGGCCAGGATGTGGTTGCAAAAAATTCAATCTTGTAAGCGTCACAGTGATTCATAATGTAATCTAGATTACTTGGTGTAATCACTGCAGAGTAAATAAGGGCACAAGTACAAAAGGTATAATATTTGTTATTTACCTTGATCTCTGTCACATGCTATTTTAATATTTCCTATCAGTCCAAGAATCCAGCCAACCTGAAGAAGAGTTCTCTTTCTTGCTCATGCTTAAACCCTGCTTTTCTTTCATTATACCAACATTGTTCTGGTTTTTATGTGAAGGGAGAACAGAGCCAGGACTGACTTTCTCTGTAATCAGAGTCCTGAAAGACTCCTCATGTGGCCTTCAGCAAGCTGTTTATTATCAGGGCATGAGCTTCTATCTATAAAAAGAGAGGACTAACACGGCTACTAATGGTGATTATATTATTGTTAACACATAATTATCTATCTCACTAGAAAATCGGGAGGGCAAATTAGTGTTTATGAAGTATTTTAAAGATGATAATATTATTTATGTGAGGGCTATACTTTATGTCTTGAGGACAGCAATTGTTGAAAACCACCTTCTAATTAGGTTTTGCTAATGATGGTGTCAAAAAGTGTAGAAAAAAATATCAATAGGTCCACGTGAAGGCCTCTGTTTCTATTTCTTAAATTGTTTGTATCAGCTGCTTTCTTGTAGACAGTTATGCTATATCCACTTATACCAGATGTTAAACATTGTTTTCTAGTATATTAAGCATAAAATGATGACAAAGGTGGCAGTGCCAAAGCACACCCTGCAGTATGTTATTAGACAACTTTGCTCCAGTGATTAAAGCCCTTGAAGTCAATAAAGGTTTTGTAGTTGTTGGGTTGTTTTTGTTTCCCCACCCCGCTGGGCAAGGATTCCATCCTGGATCTCCAGCCTTGTCTTTCACTGCACATCACTGATGTGCTTAACACTCAATTAAAGCACACCCAGGATTTATTCCTCTCAATCCCTTAGTGAGAGGGTGACTGCAGGTACTCAGAGGGAACTGACAGCAGCACAAGTCCAGCCAAAAAGATGACTTCACTGGGGCCTGCCGTATTTCCCCTTTTTTCAGTCAATTATCTACATTTTGTTGAGCATCCACTTCTTTCAGTTTTATTCTTGAGGACTCCTGATAAGGTATCAAACTTCCCCGAGCCGGCTGTAATCTTCACCCCCTCCCGACGACAGTAACTGTGAGTGGCTGCAGTAGATTAAGCAGCACATTCCCACAAAACATTTCCAATACGAGACCAAATTTTATGAGCTGTGCGGGCATCCTGTGTAATGTTCCTAGCAGGTACATAAAACACTTCAGGGTATGTGCAGAAAGAGAGATCTGACTGGGTAGAGCAGTGCATTAGGAATAGCTGTCAATATTTCACAGTGCTCGATTTGTGCCATAACGTGAGACCAAAAAACACACACATACACAAAAAGAAAAAGGCAGAACCCCCCCCCCCCCCCCAAAATCTCACAGTGGAAGAATGAACTGAGAATTATTTCCTCAGCTGAGCCAATATTTCCTACAACACCGCTTTCTGTGAGTCAGCCTTTTTGTGCCACGGAACCTAAAATAGCAAAAGTGAGATAACAGTAGGCTTGTTGGAAACAGAAATTTTCAAGGGATACACAGAAAAAAAACAACTTTTGGACCTAGAGAGTGGTGATGAGCATGGCGGTGATCTGCTGGTAATAGATTTCTGTAAAAATTTATTAAAAAATCCTAAAAAACCTGCAACATTTAACTACGATTGTAAAATGTGGAGAATCCTAGGTATGCGGGAAGCCCACCACAGGGATTTCAGCCACTCCCCAGTCCTCCTGCAGCACTGAGGGCAAGGAGCACAGCTCCCTGACTTGTCTCTTTGATAAGCAGGAGTGGTTTCATCCCAACCCCAGCACCTCCTTTAATTTTGCTTATGCTGCTGAGAAGCCCTGGGCCAGCAGAGAGGAGCCTCAGGCAAATTCCACACTGATTTCACATAGTTCAGGACATGACTCAATAAACATACATAGAGGAGGAGGGAGAGTATTTCTAGAGGCAGAGTGAAGCAGGGGATGGGCTAGCAATTATGCAGACTTGTTGGCCACATACACATCAGTGGTTCTTCAAGGGCTGTACCTGCCAGAAAGGGGTTTAAAGCCCAGATGAAATGCATCTCCTACCAAATCCATCACCTTCCCTATTTGTTTACATGATGTGCAGTACACCCTCATAGGAGAGTTCCCACTGGGAACAAAGATCATGCACCCACTGGAAATTCTGCACTGTCAATAAGAAGTGATTAACAGGCAGAAGGGGTAGAGCCCCACTGTGGCCCCATTGCGGCCCTGTATGAAAATTAAGATGAAATGTACCCAAAAATAAAAAAGGCACCTCCATGCACCCCAGGTCTTGGCATAGTCTGTCTCTTCCCTTACTGGCTTAATGAAGTCTCCTCTACAAGTGCCCTGTCCACCTCAGGTTCATCTGCTTGCTCATGGTCTATATGGATAAATCCCCTCCATTCCTCTGTATTTAGGTTTAATATATAACATTTGCTAACTTCATTGGCCATTGGGCATTTTGCAAAGAAGTGGCCTCACACAAATCCATCCCATTTGTCTTTTGTTTTTTAATTCTTCCTATCAAGCACGGGTCCCGTTCTGCCAGGCACTGGGCAGAGGCAGCTAGGCCAGATGTGTAATGTAAGCAAAGCAAGCTGAGGCACAGATACTGCCTGGATTTACACAGCACGTTATTTTTAAAGCTGAGAGCAAAACCTCCATCTCCTGGGCCTTGTTGGGGGGAAGGCTCACTCCATCCAGGCTGAGTCTCAGCGCTGAGACCCAGAGTTTTCATGCAAGCACCTTCTTCCCCTTCATCACTCAGGAATTTTTATTTTAAAAAGTCTCTGAGGACATAAAAAACTTTTCATTTCCCACATCCTGTCATTAAGCAGCTGTACTGCAAACAATGAATGATGACAAACCAAAGCAACAGTTTTAACTGAAGCAGGATTACACTTGGCATCACTATTTGTTATGTGGCTTACTGGACAGCAAGACAAATGTGTGCTTCTGCTGCCCTTTCCTGCTGCCAGCTCCATCCCCTATTAATACATAATGGCACGACTGGAGAAAACTCCACAGCAGAAACAGCTGCAGGATGAGACCCCAAAAATCAAATTATGTCTGGGCCAGCATGGGCTGGGGGTCTGCAGTCTTGCATGGGATCCTTGGTTCCTCTAGGGTGAATTCTCACTCTGGCACTGACTCAGTGGCCATCTGAGAAGATTTGGACAAGCCTTCTGGTCCATGATGCCCTCGCACACACACACAGGGACAGCTGTCCTGACCTGGGGGGGAGCAGCTCACCACAGAATTTTAACCAAAATCTTTCTCCCTTGCATTGCATTATTCTCCTCAAGTAAGGTGAAAACATAACCAACCCACGCCTGATTAATTATCAGACAGGACTTGCAGAGGTTTAAGTAATATCACACTTTGCTCGTGCATCCTCCAAAGCCTTGCTGGTAATGATGATACATGGCTATTAGCAGAAATGCCATTTAGAAACTGGAGGTACAGAAATATTCGCCGAGGAGGCTGCCAGCTTTACACAAATGGATGTGGATGTATAATCACATTATTCTGCACCAACGTGGCACTTATGAAACGAGAGGCTCAAATCTCTGCACCCAGCAGGGCACAGAGCTCCCCCCAAGCAGGAGGGATAGCAGCCCCTGTGCAGGGAGTGTGAGCTCTTCTGAGGGGTCAGTCCAGCCCACAGAGTTGGTCAGGCCACAGGCAGGACCCTGCTCATGCCACCCCCCTCCCTGAGCACAGTCCCAGGGCCACTGGCACCCAGGACCCCCTCAGGGGTCACAGACCCTGCACGTACAAAGCAACATTGAGCAATGACTTGGAATCATTCTTGGGTCCTTCTGGGCCATCTCTCCGTGCAAACACAAGGCCATTCAGCCCAGGTCATATCTGCAGTCGATCAGGAGTCAATGGGATCATTCATGTCCCGAAATCCCTGCACACACGCAAGTTGTTCCTTTGGCAGTGGCCTGGAGTGGCACTGCTGTGCCCTCTCAGCCCCTGTCACTGCAGCATTCACACTGTGCCACCTCCGTGAGGTCCACAGCACATGGGTAAACATAAATAAAGGCAACATTATGGCCCCATTTCGTGTCCAAGGTTGCAAATGGTATTTCTATTTACTACTGAGCATCTCTTTATTCATCAGACACATTAGAAAATCCATTAAAGAAGAAATTAGGGATCTAATGACCTGCACAGTCATTCGAGCCCAGTGTTTCAGATACAGGCATCAAATATAATTCAGTGCCTGCATCTCCTCTGGGCCGATGACTCACTGGAGGTGGGAGCAGCGTGATGAGCCAGCCTTACTCACCCTGCACCCGGGAACAGGCTGGGAGCACTCACGGTGTGGGGCCACCACAGCTGCCTGGCAGGCAGGAGAGGCCACAGGGCTGTGCCGTGGGCAGACAGGGAGCAAGGAGCAGGGTGAGGGCACAGAAGGCAGAGAGGGCAGAGAGGGCACTCACAGTCAGACTGCTGGGAACTGGGGTGGGGGGTGGATGGGAAGGAAAGGATGGCTGTGGTGTGGCTCTGTGTGTAGTATGTGGAGAATGGAAATATTTAGAAAACAGGAGTGAACTGCAGCACATCTGCCTGGCAGCTCAGTCTGTCCTGCAGGTGCAGCAGGGACAGTGGTTACCTTCGGCTCTGCAGGGAGGCACCCTCAAGGGCAGGATGACAGCAGCACTTCTTCGCTGTAGCCATGCCTGAGGTTTAAGCAGCAGCTCCCCTTGACCTCCCACAGCAGCTTTGAGCTGGCACATCCCCAGCTCCGTCATGTTCTGCCATCACTGCACTACAGCGAGGCCAGTTTTTCTGAGAGGACTTTGTGTCCCAAATCTCTTCCTAACAGCTGACACCAGCCAGGTTTCCCAATCTTAAATTTGCAGTGAACTCCATAAATTGTTTGAGTGCCAGTGTTGTATATATAGATCTACACTTGAACTGTGTCTTTGTGCTGCTCCATTTCATTAAACAAGCTGACCAATTCAGCCTCCAGGCACTTGGGTCATCTCTGATTTTTACTTGTCTCAGAGTTCACGTTTGCAATGAATGGCTCCTCTGACAATGAGATAAAGTAAATGATAAAATCTTCCTCAGTGAAGTGGCTCCCACCACCACAGAGCAGAACAGACAGGGAACAGGCAGGGCTAGGATTCCTCACGCATCACATCCCTCCCTTTGACAGCATCTGAATCGGGGGAGAGCTGCACCATCCCCAAATCCCCACCCTTAGTTCAGTGTGCCAACAGAAGCCAAGCCACAATTTAGCCTCCTAACATTGCTACATCCTTCAGCCCCCTTCCAAAAGTATAACAGGGCCCTTTTCTCCCTTGGCTGCACAGCACCAGCGTTTGCTTCCCCCACACCCCAGCAAGGAAGGTTTTGCAGCCTTGAAATGAACTGAAAAGATCTCGAGCAGGAGCTCAGCTCAGCAGCTTAGAGCTTGTCACATCCCCATCACTTTCAGCTGGGTCTGAGACTGTTTTGCAAGTGACTAACGTGGAGCTTCAAAAGATTTAAAGCTTTCTAATAAATGGCATGTCCCCCCTTCAGTGCGCACAGAGACACACACACACTGCATTATTCTAATGCCCTGCTAAGCTTTCTAACTCCTTCTTACATCACACGACATAATCAGCCATTTGGCCCTGAGTCAGTGTTTCCATGAAGCAGAGTCAGTGTAAAAAGCTTTCAAGGCACTGGGATTGTTTTTGCTTCTGTAATGCTTTAAAAATGCTATATCTTGGGACTGAGCACTATTCAGTGAAAACACGGCATTTCTGGACGCCTTTCAGTTCTTGCATCAGAAATGCTGGCGCTGGGAACCAAATTGTTCCCATATTTGAGCTTGGTACCAAAACATCAAGGTTTTGTTTGTGAAGTTTGTAAAAACAAATGACTATAGACTTGAATATATTAATCACGGGGAAACGGAAACAGCTCGAGAGGTCTGTCTGGCCCCCTTTGACATAAACAGCAGGTCTCTGCTTACCAGTGGTCACATTTTGGGCCTGATGAAAGCAATTAGGATGGTTCACATGTGTGTTCAGGACTCAAGGCGGCATTGGGGTATGGCTGTGTTCAGACCAGCTCAGCACTGAAATGCCAGAGCCCATGGGTAACGGAATTCAAGGGGGTTTAGATTAGATATTAGGAAAAAATTCCTCACAGAAAGTGTTGTCAAGAACTGGAGCAAGCTGCCCAAGGAAGCTGTGAAGTCACCAGCCCTAGAAGGGTTAAAAACACATGGATATGGCACTTGAGGACTTGCTTTAGTGGTGTACACAGTGGCGGTGCTGGGTTGATGGCTGGGCTTCATGATCTTAGAGGTCTTTTCCAACCTTAATGATTCTGTGAATCCCTTTAGGAGTCTTTTGAGGATCCCTTTTGGGATCCCCTTCCAGCTGCTCTACAGGAATGTACTCCAGTTTCTTAGCAGACGTGATCCAGCATGCACTCCTTATCCCTAAAGACACTTAGGTGCCATCAAATGCAGCATGGGGACAGGGTGACACACTATCCATGTCATTTGACCCCTGATAAATGTCTTTCTCCTCTCTGCTTATTACACATTATTACTCACCACTGCCCTGATTTATTTTGCTTTCTGAGGGGAGGAGTGGTGGAAAAACTGTCAGGCCAGCAACAAGGACAGCAGCACACAGGCATTTTGGAGTATTTGTGTCCATTCTTAGCCATCCCCTTCCTTTTTCTGTTTTTAGAAGCCAGAGTGCAATTTTTGCACTGGTTGCAAAAATTACATGACACCAGTTGTAACCGCTGACAGGTTTAAATGTCATCTGAGGAAAGGAGCAGTGAGGAAGGCTGTGGTTTGAATTCTAACAGGGAGCAGGAGCTGGTCGGATATTGCTGGTTTGGGGGGATGCTTAGGGAAGGACCAGAAGGTCTCTCTGCTCTGAAGTGATGCAAGCAGCCAGCAGGAGCAATGTTTTCTGGGAAAATGGTGGGTTTGTAACAGAAATCTTTACAAACAGGTCCTGTGGAAATTAGTAATTCTTTTCCTGACAAAAAAATGCTTCCTTTTTCCTCATGGGGACAGCTCTCAAGCCCAGCCTCATCCTCAGTGAGGCACCATGACCAAGAACATCTTGATTTCCATTTGAAAGGGTATCACATGGTGACACAGGACCTGTGTCTTGGCCCACAAAACTACCCAGCAAGAAAATACCCCAACCAGAACTTTTGGCTTTGAATTGAAGGTTTTGCCCCCACATCTTCAAGCTTCAACATTTCAATTAAAAAAATCTACATTCTTTGGGGGCTCTTTGTTTGTTTTGTTTGTTGGTTTGTTTGTTTGTTTAAGTCCAGTAGTTCACTAGAAAGGACAGTTAATAATTTCCCTTTCTCTTAGGGTAGAGGTGAGCCATGTGTTGTCTCTAAAAACCAAATAATAGCTCCTGAGTTTATCTCCAAAAAACCTCTAAATTTTTTGGTAGTAATTATTAAACGACAAATTTTATCTGCTCTTACCATCTCAGTACTAAGGGGAAGTTGAAGAGTTTTCTAAGAACTTCTTAAACTGCCAGTGAAAACGAACATTAGAGATAAACCACAGTATCTGAAAATCAGAAAATAGCTTCTCTCCAGCTGTGTTATCAAGCAGCAGCACAGCCTGTGAAGTGCATTCATTGTGCAGTGACTGAAGAAAAAAAAATTGGGGAAAACACTGGGAAGCATGAGGTGTATTTTTTGGGCACCCATTGATGTGCACAGCCTTCATCTGAGAAAGGGAAAAAAGAAACCTTAATCCCTCAGATATATCAGGATCTCTGCAGATTATCAGATTCTAAAATTGGAAGAGATTGAATATATATATATATATATATAATTTTTTTTTAAAGAAATATCTACTAGAGTCTATAGAAAAACACTTAGCTGCTTCCAGGGGATGAGCCAGAACCAGCCATGGTCCCTCTACTCAAGGCAGGTCAGGTCCACGTGTGTGTGCAGACCAGAAATCCTGATAGTATTTTCCCTCATAATTTCCACATATATAGAATTACAAAATCTAGAATATTTGGGCTGGAAAAGACCTCTAAGAATATCAAGGGACCTTAAAGACCATCTCGTTGCAACCCCCCTGCCATGGGCAGGGACACCTTCCACCAGATCATGTTGCTCCAAGCTCCATCCAGCCTGGCCTTGGACACTTCCAGGGATGGGGCACCCTGTGCCAGGGCCTCCCCACCCTCCTCCTGAGCTACTGAACACAACCTTGGGAAGGATAAATACTGGCCCCAATTCAGCTCTGACCAGGCACATGTTATGTGTGGAGACAAAGAAGTCACAGGATCTCATGGACCTGTAAAAGCAATTTCCAGCCCTGGCAGCCCAGAGAAAGACAAAAGGTTCATGCAGCAGATTTCAGAGCAGCCTGAGCCCAGGGTTACCCTGCATTTTGGAGGAAGGCTGAACTCAAGAGGTGAAGGAACACCAACCTCATCATCAGCAGTGCAGGGACAGGCACTGGCTCTGAGCCATCCCTTCTCCTCCAGCGAGGGCAAACACAGCCCCATTTCAGTGAGGGTTAAAGAAGGCTCAGTCTGAAGGCACAGCAAGATGCCAGAGGTGCTCCCTTCACAGAATCACAGACTCATCAAAGTTGGAAGAGACCTTCAAGATCGTCAACTCCAACCATCAATCCAGCCCACCACAATCACATCCCCCAAGTGCCACATCCAGAGGCCTCTTGAACACTTCCAGAGACAGTGACTCCACCACCTCCCTGGGCAACTTATTTCAATGTTCTACCACTTTTTGAAGTGAAAAAATGGTTCTAATACTTAATCTGAACTACCTCCTCTGACAAAATTTTTTCTAATCCCCAGCCCAAGATTAAGCCTAAGGGTAGAAGGTGTAGGCAAGGACCGTGGCAAGGCTTTTTGGAGAACACTGGTGTGTATTTATTTCAGCCTAGTTAGTTTGGAGCTACAGTAGGATAAATGGGCCTAAGACCTAGTTTAGATGTTAAATGAAATGTATCTGACACTGACTTCAATAGACTAATTCCAGATTTATATTACACTGAGCCTAGAGCCAGTGAATACGCAGCATAGTGATAATTATAGAGAGCAATATAGAAAAACAAATCACCATATTAAGAGAAACAAATAGATTCTGGAAAAGTGCCATGTTTTTAAACTGGGCCACGGTGACTCGGGCTGGTCGGTGCCTATTAGATCATCCTCATGTCCAGGCATTTGGTTTCTATATCTTAATCATGCTGAGAAGCTCAGGCAGAAGAAAGAAAAAGCAATTATCTTTCCCTTAAGAGAATGGTGTGTTTAAATAATAATAATAATGATGAAAGCATGCTGGGCCAAATAAAAACCACAGCAAAATCAAGGGAAAGGCAGATTCGATCCGACAGGACTTTCTCAGCCTTCCAGAGAGCGTTTTCTCCTGCCCTGCACACCCCCCCTCCCCCAGTCTCCCCAGTCCACACAAAGCGAGACGTTAAAGGTAAACATCTGTTTCTGCTTGCTAACCTTTCTTCCTTTCCTTAGGAGGCTCTTACTGCTGACAAGGGCACCGCACGTATTTCACTCCGAAAGATCAAGCGAGGATAAAGGGAGCGGCTTCCTGCTCCTAAAAGCCGCCCGTGCCAGCACGGTCATGCTGCTTAAGCACGGCCCTTCGTCATCGCCAGCATGAATGAAAAGCCAGGGCAGCCCTGGGACACACAGAGAGATCTCTTATAAATCAGAACAGCGAGCTGACCCATGGCTCTGACATCGCCACGCCACCATTTTTGACCTGTGTGTCATCACTTGGTGCTCTGGGCGTAGTCTCTGGGAGCCACGGCTGGAGAAGGGTTGGGAGCAGAAATTCCCCTGGGAAATGGTTCTTGCCCTGCTTGCAGCAGCACATCAGCTCCCCATCCCAGCCTTGTTTCCATCCCAGCCTTGTTTCCATCCCAGCCATATCCCCATCCCAGCCTCATCTCCATCCCAGTTTCATCCCCATCCCAGCCACATCCCTCCCGCTGCGGCCCCTCACCTGGGGCTCCAGTGCTGCCCCTTTGAGCTGCTCCCCAGGCCCCACATCACCCTGCTATGCAATGCCAAGTGACATTTTATTTGGGCTGTTTCAGAGGAGGGGGAAGAAAAGACACAATGCAATGCTTTCCACATGCCCTCAAGCCCTACTGTTTCCATCTTTATTTTTCACCTCCAGCCATGGAGCACAGTGAGTGCCCCTCTCTGCCAGGGCAGACCCTGAGCCCCCACCCCATCGCCCTCTTTCCCAAGCTGGGGCGCCTGCCCGCCGGCTCCAGCTGACCCGGCACACCCCTCGCCCTCTGAAACATTGGAGAGATGAGATCATCCAGAGCAGCTCTAAGACAAACATCCTGACAGCTCTCACTAACATTTTCCACAGGTTTCTCAAGCTCCATTAGCTCTTGCTAGATCCTATCTCGCAGCAGTCGCCATAATTAATGGCTTGTGTACTTTTGCACACACGGGTTCTTGTAATCCCCTTGCTCCTTTCTAAACAGAGTCAAAATCACCATCCCAAGGCAGTGAACATGGTCGGTCAATCCATAGCTTGGTAATCCCTTAGAACCTGTTCATTTGACAGATTTCCCTCTGTTCTTCCCACCTACATGCATTACTTAAAAAAAACCAACCTCATGGCCACCTCCTTTGTAAGGGGTGAGGCATAAACAGAAGGGCATAAACCAAACAAGTAATTCAGCTAAAAACCTTCATCTCAATTATTTGCTCACAAAGTTTGGGGACTGAAGAAAATACACCCAAACTTTCTTGTCTGGATCTAAGCTTTACCTAGTGCCCTGATGAGAGGAAGTCATGGAAGCAAGAGGAGAGGGGCTGCCTTATAGAGGCAGTGCTGAAAAGGAAAGAGAAAAATGCAAGCTGGGAGTCTTTCCATTCTCCCAGGCGAGGGCCAGCACCTCTTCCTGCCCTGCAGCAGCATCCAAACATGCTCCTGGTGCTCGTAAAATGGTTATCACAGGGGGGGATGTTAATGGGCACATCAGTGGCACCTACAGAGTCTCATCAGTGCTGGTGCCGTGGTTCAGGCAGGAATTGCTGATATTTACAGTAGAGTACCGTGGTGGTTTAAAGCAGTGTTTGGGTTTAGGAGCCATTACATTATTGTGAAATATGCACACTGTTGGATGTTTAAACCACCGCTACGCTGTGGCATAAACTCAGTATTAATTTTGGGTCCACAGAGGAAATTGAAAATGGTGCCCTTGAAATCATTATGCTGAGCGAATTTCAGCAACAGGGGAAAAGACAGCCTGGAGGGAAATAAGCGAAAATGTACTTCAGGCAGCCAAAAAGACCCCCTGGGACTCGCTCAGCCCAGGCTCAGGGATGTGGAGGATGGTGGGGGCAGCCTGGTAGGATGTGGGGGCTCCAGCATCAGATCCCCACACTATGGCTGTGCCTTCCTTAGTCCCAGCTGCAAGAAACCCTGAGAGCCCCTGGGGATGATGATCTGACTGTGAAGTGTCATTTGCTCTAATTTTAGCCCTGTTTGTGTAACTGCTGTGTGATGGGAAGGTGCCACATTCCTGGAGGGGCTGTGCTGAAGGCAAAGCCTGTACCCACACCCCTAGAGCAGGACCAGTGTCTGCCAGGGCCTTCTGCCCCAAGCACAGGGTGCAGGAGTACCTGAAAGGTACCTGAGTCTTACAGACTGGATCCTGACAGGCAGTAGATTACATAAATACATATATATATATATTTAAAATCTGATATATCAATAATATATATAAAAATAAAGAAATCCACTTCAGTGTCACCCCAAAACATGCCCCCTACTGATTCCGCATGACCTGACCTCTCTGGAAAGAGCTTTGCAGAACCCAAATGACCAGCCCTGGTCTGTGGGCACAAGGGATTCAAAGTCTGTTTGAATGAGCATCAGAAATAAGTGGGGTTTATTGAACTGAGATAAATTCTTGGAACTCATCCACGTAGAAAGGAAATGCTCAGAATTCATCTGAGAGTCGACTCAGACCTGCCCTTTCAACCTCATATCCTGACATTACAACCTGTCTATAAAAAAAAAAAAAAAAGAAAAAAAATTCTCTACTTCAACATATAGCAGAACTGAGCCCAGAGAAAGAGGAAACAGAAAACTACAACCCTTGAATAGCTCCATGGGAACCACTGCTGGGGTATGCTCTCCTTCTCTGGCTTAGGACAGCAAAACCCTGCAGCTGGAGCTGGGGTGAGGACCCAGCTCTACCTGACCCCCGTGGGACCACACATCACAAGCATTTTAGTTGGGAGCTGACAGGGGAAGCAGCTGTTCCCACTCCCCCAAAGCCTGTGATGAGCTGCAGGGATGGCTCCAGCCCGGCAGCATCCCTGGTTCCCACAGCTCATCCCCCACAGCTGTCGGGGTGCAGCCCATGGAGCCTGGACAGGGGCTCCCACACCTGGGGGGACAAGTCCCCATCAGCTTTTAGAGGAAAAGCTGTGAGCAATCAGTGGATTTTCTCCTTCTCTTGCAGGATTTGCAGGAGCGGAGGTCTGGCTTGGTATGGCCCAGATTTCATATATATAAAATTCTGCTGGCAACACAGCTGCCCTTTATTTAATGCAGATTGTGTGCACTCCCCGAGTAGAGAAACCATTACCTCACCGACTGGATACGATTTCTCAGCTCCCTGCCTTCAATAAAAATTCTAACACCTGCAAACTTTTTAAACAAATTATGTATATTAGAGCAGAACCCCTTCCCCCCTCCATGTTCTCCTGAACTTGCAGCAGTGTGTCTTGAAACCAAATCCTCTCCAAGACATCTGGTCTGCACTGGTGTGGTTATTACAAGCTCCCCTGTGGTGCTGGTGGCACAGAGCCCACAGACCTGCTCCACAAAGGCCACTGTGTGGCCAGGGCTCCCTCTGCCACGCTGGGAACCCAATGGATCACTTTCAAAAAAATAAAAATACAAAATTTTGTTTGTAAATGCAAAATTAAAGGGTGAATCATCAGCCTGCTTCTGTGGGTATGGATACCAATGTCAGAGGCTGAAACACCTCACAGAAGCTTTTATCATAGATCTGTGCACAGGGATACCAGGAAAAGTGTCTGGGCTGCAGAGACCAATGGGTAAGGGAGAACAGAGGTCCCCAGATTACATTCCCGGGTTCAATCCTCTGGAAAGCTGCTTTGCCTCCTCACCCCAGCAGTAAAAGGTGTATACTTGAGCTCTTGAACAGCTGCTGACTGGGAGCCAGGCACATTCCCACCAGACCCAGCACCCAGAAATGCTTAATTCAGGTGTGTGCCAACAGATTTGCTAGATCAGGGCCCAAGAAAAGGCTCATTCATCTAAAGAAACGCAAACTTGTTTCTGTTTCCCCCAGATCTTTGGAGGATAATTCCCTTCCCAACAATAACCTGAAAGAATGAGAAAAGAGCTGCCACCCCCCATGTCTCCCCACATCCTTGTGCAGTGGGAAAGCCCACGTGGAAGCCTCATGAGCAACCTTTGTTCTGGTGACATTTCCAGCCCAGTCACTAGGTCAGAGAGAGCACGGGCAAGTTTAATTAAACATCCAGACTGTCTGGTGTTGCTTTATTATCACCTGAGCCTTCCCACTGCTTCTCAAGTGAGACCTGAGGCACAGAATCCTGACAACGAATTAACAAGTTTATTTTGGTTGATTGACCCAGACTTTGGAGCCATAGGAGAAAGAACAAGGGCTTGAAGTTCAGCAGAGCTCGGTGCCAAATATCACTCCTCAGTGACAGCCCAGAGCTCAGCAGGAGCAGTTTGACTTTCCCTACCCAACGTCCTGTCACCGGCAGCCTGTGCAAACCATGCAAATGCTGCAATTAGTATCAGAGATAAACCAGATCCATTAGTAGATGGAAGGGGAACTCAATCTGTTTTACAAATGGAAATGAAGTAGCAGCCTCAATTATAGGATTTTTAAAAACATGCAATTTAGCAAAATGTTGATTTCCTTTTCGTTTACTTCGTTCTTTGTCTTTCAGATACTTCAGCTCAAGTAGCAGGCAGTATATTAACCGACCAGATTTTGGCAATGTATTTAATAATCAAGCTCAAATAAGTGCTCTTAGGAAATAATTTTATTTACAGTTCAGCTGGGGAAGAATATTAAAGCTTGAGGATTTGGCTAAAATTATTATCCTACAGTAACATATTTTGAAGGAAGGCACTTGGGCCGTGGATGACTAGTACTAATGAGTCAGAGCACAGCATTTGACCTTTCTGAAAATTCATCGTCTATTTGGGACACAGGGCAAGATTTGTCCTCCAGCTTCCCCTAGCCACAGTGCGCAGTCATCATCACAACAGCTTTAGCAGCTCCCTCACCCCTGCTGCACCCTGAGCCCAGCAGGGAAAGTTCTGGGGATCCTGGCAAGCAGCTGAATCACTCCTCATCCACCAGATTCCCTCCTCCATGCAGTTGCTTTATACACAGATATATTTCCCCACATATTCTGCAGCAAGGCTGAAGTTTGGGAACACTACATCAAGATATTTCAGCATGTATATGCCTGTGTAACAACTTTGTTTTTTAATTGGTCCAGCCCACATTACTGTTTAAATAATTGAAGGTGCTCAGCATTAAACATATTTTGCCATGCTTTCCCCATGGCACCTTTCCCACTCCAAACTGTTTGGAAGCTGAACAGAGTCTAAGCATTAACTAATTAAATTTCTCAAAACAAAGGTTAATTAGTGTGTTTATTTTGGATTATGTATGCATTGAATTATTAAACACTATATGGTACCATAAAAAAAAAAAAAAAGAAGAAGAAGAAGAAAGAAAGACAGAAAAAGGGCAAGCTGAAAGAAGGAAACATTCCTAAGCCCAAGGAACAGCTTCTCTGGCTGCCTTGCAGCTACATTAACCATTTGTTCACAACTCCAGCATGCGCTTAAAAAAAGCATGGCCTTTCTTTAGGACTAAAAGCAAAAGCCCTCCCAATCCAGAAGGAAGGTCCAGCAGCCCTGAACTGTGACTATGGCAGATTCATGTCATTTTAGGACAATGCATAGGGGAGCTGCAGAGATCCCATATTTGGCTCAGGATAACCTTGTGTTGGACACTTCATCTGACACACACACTCCTCCTCCAGCCTTGTCTGCTGTGCCTGACACAGCAGCCACTGAGGACCAGAGGTCCCTCCCAGGGCCCCTGGGACAGCAGCATTTCTCTTCTCCCTCCAAACCACCCCCCTTTCCTTTTTGGTACCAAGGTGGAAAGTTTGCAGCATGCAATGCACAAAAGAATATAAAAAGATTGCTTTCTAAAGATTATTATGTAAAGCAACACTTCATATATGCCTGGCCTACAGCAGTGGTGTCAGGTTTATCTACGTGAGCATTTCCAGCGTGCCTGTCATGGTGGGTTTGTGATTCATTCTGTCTGAAGAGTGTTACAACAGCTGATATAAGAACCCTTCTTCATCAACAGAAAAAGGCTCTGCATTTCAGCTTTCAATTCATTTTCTGTACAAACAGGAGTCCTGAGTCAGTTACAAAATGTATTTCTTCTTTCAAAGTATCCTCCATTGCTGCAATGAGGAATGACCTGTGTTGTAGCCCAAACCGCAAATAAAAAGTGGATTCACAAGCACCTCTCAGACAAGAGAAGATCCCTGACTTGTGCTTATCCAGAAGCCAGCCAACACCTATAAAAGTGTCTTCCCTGTTGCACCATGCAAATGTAACATAAAGTTCAATAAAATCTTGGAGATGCAGCTTCCCAGGACTCTCTGTCAGATGAACTCTGCAGGAACTTGGGGCTGAAAAGGACAGTTCATTGAGGATGGGTGTCAGAAGCAAAAATGGGTCAGTTCCTGCTTTATCACTTTGTGATTGCTGGAGCACTATCAGGAGGTGCAATCAGAGCTGCAGCTGACACCTTCAGAGGAGCCATAAGTGGCTTCAGCTGCTTGTTCTCACCCTGATGTCCTATTCCTATCCTTCGAGGTCAGAATTCCTCCTCAGTCCTGAATCTGTGCTAGATTGCCAGTATTTGTCACAAGACTTTTTTTCAGATTCATTACCTAATCAGGGGGGGCCAAAGTAGACAAACTCATTTTACAGCCATTGCTTATGAAGGAATGCAAATAAAATTGTCCCTCCAAGGGTTTTTTCCTCTCTACTTGATATTTTTTCAAATGCACTTTTATCAAGAAAATATTCTTTCTGTAGATCGAGGAAGGCAAACCAAATTAAAGTAATTTTATGGAGGGGCCTGATATCAACACCTGCTTTAAAGACAAAACTCCTTTCTTTTTAAATTCAAATATTTTTGTTCTGCTGTAGAAGCGAAAACATATCTTTGAATGACAGATATCTCAGAAATCTGCTTTCATTCCCCTTTCCTCCTTCCCTGACGATCTTAGGTTTCACATTCACACCCTTTGGGAAAATTGCCTGGGAAACTTTTCTGATGATACGCTGAAGGTCATCTACAGTAAATGTGGTACAAAGTGAACCCAGATCTCAGGCTTTGCAAATGTTCATTATGTAAATTACAGGAGCTGTGAAGATGGAAATGAGGCGTACAGATGCTGTTCTGCACGAAAAAGCAGAGGGGAAACTTCAGACTTCCCTTCACTACAGAGGCGGTTGCTGTCTGCCGGCACTCTCCTTCCTCCCCGTGGTATTTCCAGCATGAAAAGGCCTCAGATTCTCTATGGCTGTCAGTTCAGAAATGACTGGCTCCATGTAGGTCAAGGACTGGGAGAGATTTTTAAATTCACCATGCATCTGGGGAGAATCACGGGCCAAATGCAGCTGCAACCTGGATGGGAGGAAACGGGGAGGGCACCTGTGCAGGGCATTTGTGAATTCCTGTCCATGACCTGTATTTCTGGGATTAGTCCTGCTGACTGCCTCAGCCAGAGCTAGTCCTGAGGAGCAATGTATCTGTGTTGTGAATTGCAGTGCAGAGATGATCAAGTGGAGGAGATAAAGACTCAGCCCTTGATTTTGTGCATCCTTGGGCACATTACTTGGAAGCCAGATTTTGAAAAATGTTAGAGATCAAAGGATGAAGAAAGATAACCAGCTTCATTTTCAGCTCTGTTCCTGGGCATGTGTTTCCTGAACATTTCAATAGGAAATAAGCATCTTTGTGCTTTTAAAAAAAATAATTATAAATGCCTTTGGGTAGGTGGTTACATCATGAGGAGCCAACGTACATTTAAATGACAGATCTTAAATTGCACATTGTTTCAGTTTCCTACCAGAAGAGTGTAAATCCCCCTTTCTACGATTTTTATCAGGTCTTGCTCAGGTTTGAAGCACAATTCTCCTCTAAACAATAAATATCATTAAAGACACTCCAGGCTTGATTTCAAGCCGTGACGAGTGCTCAGCCAGTAACGAGAGCTACTGGTGTTCAGCTCTGTTGAAACTCAGCTGCTGCGTCTCTTATTCAGTTCCTCAAAAATGAAGAAATGAAAAACTCGAGACTGCTTTTGGTAACTTTGCCCTAAAAGCTCATGAGGGAAGTTGTGATGCAGACATATTAATGATGAGGTGGGAGGACAATGTTCAGCCAGGTGCTGTCCTGTCAAGGGACTGGCACTACCTGGGGCAGATGGAGTGTAAGAGAAGGGCTGAGCCTTCCCCCACCTATCTCACCATAGATCTGCTCTGACCTGCAGCGAAAAAAGCAAGAAAAAAAGGAGAGGAGCAGTAAGACAACACTGGAAGGGAAATTCCAACTCCCTGACCTTGGGGCAACATCATCCTGCATGTTAACAGAGCAACAAACAGAGAAAAATGATGAAATTGTCTCAAAATGGAAAAAAAAAACCAACACCAAACCAAAAAAAAAAACAGAAAAAAAGATTTGTTGAGTCATCCAACAATGTTCAAACCAAGATATTTTCTTAGCAACTGTGCTAAAAGAGTAAATGTAACACATTCTGGTTTGGTTTTTCCTTCAGCAGCAAGATTGATTTGCATTCACACATGGGGATCTGGTTTACAATAAGGTTCTCCAGCCCTTTCCTTTCTTTCATTGTTTCCATCCTGTATCTGCTTTGGTGAAAAAACCCAAACCAGACAACCTCGGGGCAGACCATGTCCCACCGTGCACATCTCTGCTTGGAGAGGTTTTTGTCTGAAAGGCCGTTCTGAGAAGTAGGAAGGTTTTGTCCTTGACCCTGTGCTGGGGAGCCTCACTCCCCAAGAGGAGGAACTTGTCCTCCACCAGCCCCAGGTTTCGCAACGCACTTAGGAAACATCTTGCACTGGCCTTGATTTATGCAGGGCTGTTGGCTAATCTCTTTTATGTAATCACCGATAGCTGTTCCTAAAGGCTAAGTCCCCAAAATGGAAGGAATGAATTAAAGGAGACAGATGTGGTTTGGCTGGCTCCGCGTTCCGATTGCAGCCTCAGAAATGACCTCGTTACTTCGTGCCGATTTAAGCAGGGGTTCAACCGCACTGAACACCCACCCCAGCAGAAACATTCAGGCTGTGCCTGAATTCTGCTGTGCAGCCCAGTTTCACAGTCTGATCCCACTCACACCAAAGCCACTGGAATCCCTCCAGGTTTATTCTGCTGAAATGCGATCAAAGTCTGGTCAAAAGTCGCCTGAGTTTTTGTTTACCCCAGATCCCCTTGCTTGGCACTGCTGCAGGCTTTGGGAGCTAAAGGAATGCCGTTCCCCCACAGAGCTGGCTGCCTTTGGTCACCCAGAAAGACTCGGGGAAGGCAAAAGCCCTGAAGTTCCTTCTGCACCATCTCCAGGTCAAGAATCAGCCTGAGCTCAGTGACCCACTTGGCCCCTGTGGCAGCACACTGTCTGTGTCTGCAGGCACAAGGGGATCTTGAAGGAATGATATTCCCAGCACGTCTGTGATGCACAGACCTGTCCATCAAACAGGCACTCGGGGGTGGGCAGGGTGCGAACGAGCCTGGTGAGAGACTCAAAATCCTGGGAGAGAAGATGCAGTGTCTGCTCAGCCATCCCCCCCTTCCCTGCTTAGAAGTAAAGATGCCTCTTGTATTAGGGATGGAGTCACAGCCTGGTGGGAGACCCTCCTCTTTAATTTTTCCCCGTGGAAAAATATTGCCCAGCAATGTGTTTAGACTCCCTTCAACAAGGCTGCCCTGCCGTGACTGACTTCAGGGGTAGCTGGAGCAGTCCCACAAGCCCTGGAGAATTATTTCCCAGTTTATGTAAACTGAACACCAGCTCAGTAAAAACAGGAAAGATTTATGCTTGGCAAACATTTCCAAGAAGCCAATATTTCCCCGTTACTTACTCGTGGCTTGTGAATACAAACCTCACACAGCTGGTACCTCCACTAATGATCCCATTACAATATGTATTGAGCTGATACCCTGTGATAGCTCATTGAGGTATTCATCCATGTCAGAAAGGATTTGTCCATAAAAACATCTCCTCTCATACTATCATAGGATGCTGCATTCATTCCTCCTTCCTCTGTCATCTGATGCCGCCTAATCCCACTCACTGACATCAATCACAGGGGGGAAAATAAGACAATTAACTGGCAATTAATTAAATTATAAACTGTAAGGAAGAGCAGAATATTTGTAAACCTTAATAGCCTTATTAACATGCACATTACCAGCCAGTTGCACAATCCTACGGCTAAGGGTATCTGTGCACATCTGTGACTTCACACAGACTTTAAACAAGGGGTTCATCTCAGAGGGCTGCGTGGTGGGATAAGGAACCTGCCTGGCCAGCCTGGGATGGTACAGGTGCTTTACACCTCCCTTCCTGCAGAAAGCTGGAGTGAGGATCAACAGAGCACGAGGGGTGCTGCAGCATCCTGCCAGCTGTGGCTCCTGTGCCTTCCTGCCACAGGGGCGTGAGGATGGCAATTCCCCCTGTTTCCTGCACAAAACAGGATCTCAAGGAGTGTGGAGGCAGCGGGGAGCTCTGCCAGCCCCTGGGCTCTTTGGATGAGTGTGCTGACCTGCAAAAACTCAGAGGTGACAGCCACCCAGCCCAGGGCTCTCTCGGGGATGGTGCCATCAGGACTGGGGAGCCTCGGCTCCATCCCGGGAGGGATGCTGGCTTTTCTGCTGCAAGGACATGTGTTGGGACATGAAAACCCACCAGTGACAGTAACAGTGGATTGTTGTTATAAAACACATGCAATGTGGCTTTGGTTAAAGCAGTTTCCTGGAGGACTAAAGGAAAGTAAGTGGGAAGAAAACAAGGGCAGGTCAGACACCTTCTGCAAGGTCACAGGAGCTCCTTCAAGGGTGGTGGCAGAGGCTCCACCACTGGGAAACTGGGGTCAAAGCTTAATGCACCCCGTAACAGGGCCTGACCTCTATTTAAATGTCACAAAACAGGAGGAAAAATCCAATCCAAGGTAACCCGTGAGCAGGAAGCCACAGCCAGTCCAGATGAGGTACCAGGACCGAAGGCTTTGCAGTGGTCATGTTGGCACAGCATCACTGCCTGGTCCTCAGGTTCCCTGGGAATAACCTTCACTCAGCACCCTCAGGGTTCTCTCACTTTTTTCATACTATTTCTATACCGGTTTTGTCTTGAAAAGGTGACCAAATCAGCCCATCCAACATACACCAAACCCTTGACTTTTTCCTAGTCTATTTTTTCTGAAAAAAGTACCTTGTGAAGCAGGAGAGTGACCTAGTAGAGCAGGGAAATTAGAGTGTAGAAGATGGATGGAGCTGTAAATCAAGTTTGCCTCCAAGAGCAGGTATAGCCCAACGAGGCCCTGCCATCTGCCCTCTCTCCAAATCAGCCACATCCCAAATCTCAGCTGTGTTAACTCTGGTTCCAGTCCAGTGTTATTTCTGTAACACGTGAACTGGGATGACATGCACCCAGCCCGTTCATTTATTTGTGGAGTGTGGACTGCTGACTGATGGCCAAGTGCTAATAAAAGCAGCTCTCTCCCTCCTGTGCCATCCCATGCTGGATACCGGTGGCTGGCCGGACCTCTGGGCACACAGCGCTCACTGGGAGCAGCCGGGGTCGTCAGCGAGCAGCGCCTTTGGATTTTCATTCTTAGTTTTGATGGATCTGCAGTGCCACATTGTTTTCTCTCCCAGTCGGGCTCTATATTTAGCCAGGGGTTCTGTCCTCAGCTTGTGTTTTCTGGTGAGGCTGGTAGCTGACGCTGCTGTGCTGTCGGAGCGCCTGTCTCCCTCGTCAGTGCACGGCTGTTTTGGGGATGCATGAGGCAGTCAGATGTGACAGAAGCTGAGAGGTTTCTTTCACAGCTCGGAAGGGAGAGGAGGGAGCCAAGCACTTCCGTACCCGCCCGAGAAGCTCCAGTCCCCAGGGGAGGCTGTGATCCGATGCTGGCTGGCGCTGGGAACACCCACGTTCAGCTAACCTGACTGCAGTGCTCACTGCAGGATAATTGCCTCTGAGGAGGCGTTACAGCAAGGGGAAAAAAAAATTAATCAAACAAGGTGGGACATCAGACATTTTAAAAATAACCCAGGGTGAAGCTCCAAGAAGCTGCGATGACCAGGGGCCAGATCCAGATTCCCTGAGCCCAGCTGATGTCCGGGGTATTGCTGACCTCAGTGGAGTCTGCTGGGCTGGCACTGAGGCCAGTGAGATCAGGATCTGGCCCAAATCGCTTGGCCTCCCGCTGCACCCCATGTTGTAACCATCCAGGATGTTGACACATTCAACTTGCCACTCGTTTGTGGGACTAATTACACATTCGCATTTGTCTGAGCTCGCTCGGCTCCTAGCAACTGCAGTCACAGTCCTAATTAAAATAATAGACTGAGATTGGTAACATTACTGATTTAGCAGGAAATTAGAAGAGTTACGTTCGCAGAGTTTAGGTAATTGACACCAACAGCGCTTTGGTTGTAACGGGTGTTCTGTGATTGATTTTGTTCCCCAGTCAGACCTAAAAGCAGCCTGGGAGCACATCCCACCATCAGATCACAGTGCAGGGGAATTAAATGGCTATTACACCACTGCCTGCTCTAGACCTGGAGGCTGCAGGCTCGGCCATGGCTTCGAGCTTCCAAACCAAACATTAGCCCTCAAATTATAAGCCTAATTTAAAACAAAACGTGTTCAGCACATGTTCAGTTGTCCCCGCATGAGAATTCTCTGCATGGTGCCTGTCTGACCGCTCCTGTCCAGGGAGGGGTTTGCAGGCAGCACAGGAGCAGCTCCTGCATCCTGGGATGTCTCAAATACCAACTCCCTGGAGGGACCACAGGTTCCCATGGACAGACAGAAAGTCTCTGAACACACCAATGACCGTGGAATATTCTGGGCATGCAGTGGTGGAGCTCAGAGCAGGTGGTGATGGGGAATGTTCAAGGTGTGTAAGATTTCATGGCCATGTTGAAGAGAGAAGGATTCCCTGTGCTAAACCCATCCTGCAGCTCTCACTCCACATGAAGTTCTGTGTGTGGATAATATTGCCAGGCAGCAATGAACCCTCTTGGAGAAAGGGAATGAGATCTCTGGAGAAATCCTGCCCTGCTCGTTCTCACAGTGGTATAAGTTCAGGTGGATCTATATAAGCCTCAGAAAGATGACCCAGATGACCACCTTGGGTAGTTCATATATGTTATTCATTATATAAATCCTGGCATTTTCCACAAAACAGGCTGTAACGACAGAGTGATTGCCTCAAAAATGAGTTGGACTCTCTTGGTGCCAGCAGTTGCAGCTGGGGCTGGTATCTCGTGTTGCCATCTCTCTGCCTTAGCCTGGGCCCACAAGGGCAGATGGGTTTCTAACCTGACCTCCTGGATGTCACATCTCTTTCAATTCCCTCCAAGGCTGAGTTGTGCAGCGTGTTCTCTGTGCTCTGTTGTGCTGGGTAGTTTCTGAAGGGCAGAGCTAAAAAATGAGGAGAGTGAGAATGAATAGTTCCGGGAGAGTCCTGGGGTGAGGAGAGGGGTGTCCGAAGGGTTTTACACAGTATCATCACTATGACAAAGTGTGACACTTCATTAGCTACTCCCATGGCAGGGCACCTGCAACGCTTTTTGTGGGACTCAAAACCACTCACTGAGTTTGACCAGTGATTTCCCAATACTGACTAACAGCTTTTGTATACCAAGAAATATCATTTCTATCTGAATGTCTCTAGATTGAGACACTATGTTTGGACACACACATAAGTCTGCTTTTGAAGAAATGCACCGCCTGTAAATTATTATGAAAACTTCAGTGCACAAAACACAAAAATCGCACCAAGTTGCAGGAATATTAGTTAATAGTCATCTGCTCCTTTGGACTCTTTTCTATTTGCAGACTCGGAAATGTGCTGGGAAGAACAAAGTACACGTGGTCTGGACTTTCTTATCTGATATTAATCCCAGCACAACAGGGCTATAAAATGTTTTCATGAACATATATGTCTTCTGCAGAGGGCTTCATGGGATAATACT
>JAHLSL010000060.1:6036089-6046164 GCA_025920805.1 Petroica traversi
GGGGGGGAGGGGCTGAGGGGACATGGCGGCAAAGGCGGTGCCCGGCGGAGACCCCTGAGCACGAATGGCTGAGCGAAGGCCGCCGAGGGGAGACCCCGGGGGAAAGCGTTGGGGAGGGGCCGCTGAGGGGAAACCCCTGAGAGGGGGCGGCTGAGGGTCACGGTTCTCAGCCGTGGGGGTCCATACCCTCCTCTCATGTGGTCCCCTCTCAGCCGCCTGTCACAGCCTCCCTCCACCCCTCCATTTAAACACCTCCTGTACCTCCATCCTTCCTGCAGCACGCGCCACAAAAGGAGGCAGGAGGCGGCTGGAGGGGCCATGTCAGCCGTAGCTCCTTGCACAGCGGCCCCGGGCCTGCCACAGTCCCCAGCGATGTGAATAACGCCTGAGATCCCCTCCTGCGACTGATGGAGGGACCCCAAGGCTGAAATCTCAACAACATCAATAATTTTTCCTAAATACACAGAGTCCATATTGAGACTCACATTGTCTGAACTGCCCAAGACCAGAGAGGGAGGGGAGGGTGATAAAAGGCATCATTGGGCTTTGCCTTCCCGTTCGTATACCAAAGATAGAGAATATTATAAATTTAATAGATCTTCTTCATTATTCATAGCTTGCTTGTGGAAAAAAAATCATAATAGCTTGGTGTGATATGTCAGGCATCTATAATTCATGGCGCTGAGATCACACAGCCACCATACAGTGGGAGTTCACAGAGTGAGATGTTTGTAATTAATCTGTGAAAAGAGACACAAAGGCAATAAACTAGGAAGGACAACAAATGAGGGCCAGATTCTTCCACCCGCACTGACGTGGGATAGTACTCGTCCAGAAGCGTGAATAATCCTTGGCTAAAACCTGTAAAATTAGCCAGGAAGTGGTGAGGAGGTTTACAGTAAATAGTAAATTCATCACTGGCTGGTTCATTACAAGTCAGGCTGGCTGTGTTGCAGTTTTGGTAACAAGGTGCTGAAAGCAGCAGGGTGGCCTGTACTTAAACGATGCTTGGGTCAAAGCATGAGGAGACAGAGCTCTGGAGGCTGTACAGATGGTACAAGGCAGCACCGAGAGACCACTCCCTGTCAACTCCCTCCACTTCCCCATCCCGAAGGCTGGGAGACACCAGCTCAGGGAAGACTGGAAAGCTTGGGATCCCCTTGGAGCGTTTGCATCAACCTTGATGTTTTCAGCAGGACTGGGGCACATGCTGAAGCGCTTTGCTGAGCAGGGAAGTTTCTTGGAAGCAGAGCCCAAGCGAGGACCCAAACAATTTGTGTCGCTTGCAAAGATCCGCTACAGTGATGGAATGAACCAAAGTCACTTCCTAATTGGAAACAGCGAGCTGAAGTTTTCCAGAACCCCCTTCCTCTCTCTATTGTCTAATTTCATCCCGGTGAAGCTAAAGCTGGTTACTGTACAGCTTAAAAACTCCCTGTGGTTTCTCACAATAGGCCAACCGTCTATGCTGGTTTTCAAATGATGCAGGGAAATCTTGTAAGACTGCATGGCCAATCAAGGAGGAGGAGAAATTAATTTCTTCTAAAGTGGATGCTGCAAGGAAAATGGAAGAATAAATCCCCATTCTTCTGGAGTTTGTCTATGGCTTTAACCAAAAATTGCTGGTGCCTGGTCCATCAGGCAAGGCTGTGTGTCACAATTAAACTATTTTAATCTGAGATAAACAAACCACGGGGTAGAGGGTCATCATGGTGAGGCAGGAGTGACTCCAAGAGGAAGCCCAGGCCTTGCTCCCAGGGAGGCATGATAGTGCCAGTGCACGGATGCTGGAGGCCAGAGGAACTCATTGTTTCGTTTACTCATTCCTGACTCCCTCAAAAAATAATTGGTTTTCTTTGGTTGCTTTCTTGTTTGTTTGTTTGACTTTTTGCATTCTTTGGATTCAATTTCTCCTGCAATATGGCCTTAATTTGCATTGAGACGATACATGTTTATTTATGCACTTACTTTTTTTTTTTTTTAAATTCTCATTACTCCTAGGTTGCTGGCACTGTGAAAGGACAATGGCCATGTGGAGATGAGGAGCACCAGTGTATCCTAAATCTTCACTGCCTGTACAGCTCCTGTGCCAACCCCGACCTCTGCACAGCCTGGATTGTTGCTGCTTTGGGGTATGTCTGAGATGGTGCCTGTAGGCTCCATATAGCGTTAACAGTAAAATCCACAAAATTCCCCTCTTCAGAGCCCCTGTGGCACAATTGGTGCAATCCCAGCCGAGGTTGGGTTCTGCGAGTCTCAGCGATGCCCTCTGGTGACATGTCCCAAGACACCGCTGGCAACACTCAGGTTCTCTGCTAGCCAGCCCACGGCTGGTGGAAAAATCGCCCAGGAGGGCACTTTTCCCGTTCTGTAGGACCTCAGGGAACAGTAAATAGAAACTGGGAATTTATCAGGTTCTCCGGCTTCTCGCCTCAGCCTGATAATCACTTTCAGCCGCACGAGTCCCTGCAGAATCCCAGCATTTTCAGCATCTGGGAAATAGCTTCAGGGAGCAGCTGAGCATCCTGTGCTTCCTGCTGAGGCTGTGAGCAGTCAGGGAAAGGGCCCTGCGCGCCATGGATTAGGGTGCCCTGGTGAGCTGATGCAGTTATAATGCTGCAGGACATAGCAGAATGAGTGATTTTGACCTTAACTGGCTCTAACATCACTGTCCAAAACGTGTGTGATTGTGCTAATCCGCCCCAAAGGAGCGTTGGGAGGCTGGTTCATTGTTGTGGGTACGGTGCTGAGAGCTCCTGGCACAAAAGGCAGTGCAAGTGCAAAATACTTTCCTCTTATTTTATTGGCTTTGCCAAGGAGCCTCCTGCAGCAGGAAAGAGCAGCCTGGTTACCTAAACCATATCCAGCCACGGGACCAGGGCAGTGCTGCGCTTCACTCTGCTGTTGTTTCTCCCGAGGTGTTTGTGTGGGAATAGTCCATGAGGGAAGTGATACAGAAATCCCTGTTATAAATGGAAGAGTGGACAGATGGGAAGGAGAAGACGACTCTGTCATGACAATCTTCCTTCCTGTCTACAGCCCAGCAAACACAACACAAACTTGGATTGAATTACCCCAAAACATCACTTGCGAGCTTGCCCAGGATTTAGGAGCTGGGATCCACAGTGCCTGCACAGATCACATCTAACAGCGGATGGCAAGAAGTACGGAGCAGCAGGCAGGCTGCTCCAATCCAAACCCAAGGAATCCCATCTGCACCTATCCACCTGCCAGTCCAAACCCAAGGAATCCCATCTGCACCCATCTACCTCACGTCACAGCACACACAGCCTCAAAATGTGCCTTTGAGTTTTAGTGAAAGGATGTTCCAGGCTTAGCCCTTAAACCCTTGGGAAAAGCCTATCCTCCCCTCTCTGGGCTGCCTGGCACCTCTGCAGCCATGGTCCTCATCTTCCCCTAACCTCACCCCAGTCATGTGATGGCTACTTTGACATGGCAATATATCTTGGAAGTTTTGGTGGGAGCTAGAGCAGGAAATTCCCTTGGCTGCATCCAGGCAAGGGGAGACACAACAGTTTCAAAAAACATCTTTTAAATGTTCACATTCCCCTTTAAAAATAAAGGAGCTAGGCAGGCAGAGAAAGCCAATCTGGGTGTATAAATAACCAGTAAATGGCAGGGTGTTCACCCTTCCCACACTGGATTACCTAAGGCGTCGCATCGCCCGCTACAAGCTCAAGATGGGGGAGCTGCCAGCAGAGCAGTGCCGTGCCTGATAACCGGAACAGCCCACAGGATTGCGAGCAGGCTTTCATGCTCAAACGTAAACAAGGCAGTGCTGCCTCCTCGCCGCTTCCACTGCAGCCACCCCGCATCTCAGGGGGCTGGAACAGCCCAGTGCGTGCCATTGGCGAGGCCAAATCAAGGAACAGCAGGCGTGTGGCGCAGGGGAGGTATGGAAACATAGCACAGAAATGGTCCAAGCTTCCATGTTTTCTCAGAATCAGGTACACAAGAAGCACAGGGATCCTTTGGCCTCCTGTAGGGTCACAGAGCTCACACCGTCCCTCGCTTGTTGGGGCTCCTGGCTCACATTTGCTCTCTGAGCTCAAGGCCAGTGCCTGCCTTCTCAGCAGGAGCAAGGAGAGAGCCAGCGAATTGCTGCAGTCAATACCAATCGTAATGGCACCTTCCACCCAGGGGTCTCAAAGCACTTGGCAAAACCACACCAACCACGGTGCCTCCTCTCTGCCCAGTGAGGCCAGTGAGCAGCAGTGAGCAGTGTTACACTCTGTGTAGTGGGTGAGCAAGACCGGAGATGGGGAACGACACTCGTGTGGTGACACAGCCAAGGCAGCAAACAGCACAGCAACCAAAGCCTCAGCAGCATCTGCTTATGATCACTGATCATTTTGAGCTGGCCTCTGCTTGCAGATCGGCTGCCAGCTTTTGATGCTGTGATTCTCTAAACAGAAATCAGATGAAGTCAGGTAAACGTTTTTTGTACCTGTCCTCTTCCTGCCTGGGACTCATATCCAAACTTCTCATTTTAACCTTCTCTTTATGGTCTGTTGAAATCAAAATGCTCGTGTGAACAGTCTGAAACGCTGGGGATTTTCAGCTCAGATGTGAACTTGAAGCTGTTCTCCCAGGCTGTGTAGCGCTTGCTATTTTTAGCTCCATGTCAAAAAGTTAAAGCAGCACGTGGTAAGATGTTATGACTCTTAAAATTACTGTAAGAATGTTCCAGGGAATGGTACCAATTCATCAAAAGTAAGTTCGTTGCATGAGATAACTCGGCGACCTTTGATGCTGTACTGAGTTTGTGGGTCACTGGCTATTAACGTTTCTGCAATTTGTTGAGCAATAACCAAGTGATTACGGAAAGGGAAGTAGCTATTAATATGGTAAAAGGCACACCTAAGTGAGGATGTTTACTCCTGCAGGCTGAGGGGGGGAGGGCCAGACACCCTTCAAGATGTTTCTATAGCTCTTTCTTTTAATACTAAAGATAAGGACCTGTTCTCCCTTCCTCCAACACCAGCAGAATATTGCAGCTGGAAAACAATGCCCTGGCATTTGAAGTGAGGGATGTGAAGGCAACCAAAGGCAAAAAGAGGCCTCTTCATTTGCCATAACGCCAAGACAGTCTGCTCTGAACACACACAGGGGGTGCAGGATGACCCCTCTTTATCACCCACGTCATGTCTGATCCCTGCTTCTAAAGCCCTCTCAGGAGTGTCCTGTAAGAAGTCATTGATGGTTTTGTGCCCTGGTGTGGCAGTGGCCCCAGGAAGCTGAGGATGAGGGACTCCTCTCTGCCTGGCGCCGTGTCTTACTCACCAGTCGTTTCCCCACACAGGGATGTCTGTAAGCCCCACTTACATGCTTGATTATCACCAATGGGGCTTCTGTGAGTTGGCTCACCCTGCTGGTTTTGGCACAGGGATACTCCAGTGAAGTCAGTGATGCTGCTGCGATGAGCAGGAGCACCTTGCACAGCAGGAAAGGGCAGGCAATTGTTCCCAGCAAGAAGACAAAAGAGAGGAAATTGCCCTATGTGGCAGTGGATGGAAAGAGGAATTTAAGGCCAGAAGCATCGTCCACACATAAGTATGCACCAAACAGAAATGTGTACTCTGCTGTGAGATTGTCACCCATCCACACCCATGCATGCTGAGCAAAGGTAACCAGCCACACTCAGGTGGACTGCACTTTGTTATGCTTCATTTCTGCAGGAAGGTCTTCTGTTCCCCCTGTGAAAACTGCTGGAACAAGACCCAAAGTCTGCAGAACATACAACCTGCTCAGAGAACCACCGCACAACACAAAGATCTGGATATTAGGGAAGAAAGGAGAGGGGTTTTTATGGCTCAGCCACAACAACGACAGGAAGGAAAGAGCTACAGCTCTTCCCAGCAGAGAGGGAGCTCAGGCATTCACTGTTGTGGGTTGCTCATAAACCCTACTAGACTCAGGCTAGTTACAAAGGTGTAATATTACCAAACACTCCCTTATCAGCAGGGTGGGCTGATTTATAGTGCCACATATGTTACAGCTTAATAATAACAATAAGGATGGTTCTTGGGCATTCCAGTACACTACACCCACATCACCTTGCCTTTGCTAAATTTTCTTCTGATTTACAGTCACATAAACAAGGTGAAAATCAGTCACCTCAGTTTCAAAGAGAGAAAAAACAAGTGGGCAGTTTCAAAAAATGGTCTGTGTTACTCTCTGCCTGCTTTCAGAAGCATCTATTTTGGAGCTCCCATGGTTAAGTGAGCTGTGAGTACAACTGTCCCCTCAGCTTTGTTGATAAATACTGAACTCCTGACATTCCACCTGGCAAGATTTGTGAAGTTCTGATGGTATAAAGTTCCCCAGTTTATTTTGTGCTGTGTATTTATTCAGGTTTCTGGGACTATTCCCTGCAGGAACACCCTTTCTGCTCTTACTCTCATCTCTCACAATACACTGATGGTTTCTTCAGTCCTTCGCCCGTCAGCACTTTCCTTCCAAGATGTTGAACCTCAGCCATATTCTTCAGGTTTAGTACACAGAAGTGCTGAGCCCTCAAGGATTGCTCCCAGCCAGGCTCCTAATTAGCCATCCTTGCCTATATTTTTACCCAGTTTGGCCACGTGCTCCTGAGAAACCCACAGGGTTTGAGAGCCCTGAGCATTAGAGCAGACGCTGCATCTGCTTCTCCCATCCTCCTTGCAGGGCTTCCTCCACCTGCTGGGACTGATGTGGAGAAATCCAATTAAACATTTATAGCTCTGTAACCTCTTGGCGTGTTTGTGGGGCAGCTTCCCACGTCTGACCTACACACAGCATGACTGGGCTGCATTTTCTCCATCACCTTGGCATGACCCCAGCCTGCACACTCACCAGCAAACCTGTCCCACACCAGTAAAGCAAGCCCCTTAGAGGCTTAGGGCAGGAGCCAGTGCTGCGTGGGCAGACATTAAGTGACTTAGGGCTCTCAGCAGCCTGAAGTCAGCTCCATATGCTTCATCTTACAGTGGGAATGAGGCTTCAGATAGTCCCCACCATTAGCAGTCCTGGTGCTTGGTGCAGGCAGCCTGTGCTTTGGTGCTCCCACAAAGCCCAGCCTGGGGAACAGGGGCTCCTGAATCCCCTGATGACAGGTTGGTTGGGTGAACAGCAGATTTCCTGTAGAGTACCCCACTGAAGCTGCCAAGTGGGGAATTTCAGGGGACAGGAAAGGGACAGTGGCCTGCTTTTAGGTTGCTGTTCCACCTCAAGATGCCTCTACTCTCCCCTGCTGGCATTGGTGTGGGGAGCTCTTGGCCCCCAACTAGCAGTACGGCTGGAGAAGGAGATCTAGATGTGCTGGTAAACATTTTGGAGACTGAAAATAAATCCATCCATCTCTGTAAGAAATGCTGCCCCCAAGAGAAATTTCTTATCATAGGCAAGGCTAAGTGCACAGGCACCAGCGAATTCACCACCAGCATTGATTATTTCATTATAAATTGCTCACTTGCTTTCTTGCATTTGCTTCTGAACAGAAATGAAACACTGGCTACTGAAAATAACAGCAGCTAATACACAACCAAAAACCTGACTTGCATATGAAAACACTGGATTTTCCACAGGGGCTTTCCACTCTTTAAGCTCCTTTAAAGTATGAGCTCCATTAAGATTATAAAAATGTACTGCCTTAGCTGCTGTTTTTTTTTACTGTGCCGAAAGGAAGACAACTGCTCAGAGGCTGAGTGAGACGAGCGATCTCAGTATTAACAAACAGTCCTGCACTGACATGGATGATTGATGGCAGATGAAGATGTAGATGGAGAAGTCAGGGACTTTCCAAACTGTAAAACAGGGAAAGGAAACCAGTCTCCTATACCAGGGCTGCAGCTACATAAGTCAGATGCCTTAGGATACCCAGCAAAGCCTCCTCAGAGCACTGAAGTCATGCTTGGCTTCCTCCATCTTTTGGAGTAGTTTTTCAGTGAAAAATATTGCAAAGGAGCATTTCCCAAGTGTTTTGCACAAAGCACACATCTCTATACCTACATGGCAATAGCTGGTATTCAGACACCACTAGAGATTAACTTTTCTCAGTATGGGTTTCATTGGACTCATTGGATTCCTGAGATCTTCTCTGGGGCAAAAGGGAAATTTCTCTAGGAGCCCATAATTTGGCCCATTAGTATATGTAGTTTTATTGTGCCCTGAGCTGATGAAAACTGGAAGAAAAGTTATGTGAGACTGTGACTAGCAGCAACCTTTGCACTGAAGCCAAGCCAGGCCACTCTAATGGTGTAGAAAAGGTGTTCCCTCTGAGTCAGGACATTTTCCAGTTTGCTGTCCCAATGCCTCTTCCCCATGGATCAGCCATGTGCAGTGGCTGACAGCACAATTTCTGTGGTGCTGGATTTGCACCAACTCCTTCTCTCTTTGTATGAGTGATTAATCTTTGGAAATGCTGGCTCCTGGATGCCATTAGAGGAATACTGCCCACAGTGGCATTCTCCATGGTTCCTCCTAACTTTTGGTTTTTTGGGTGTCATCAAATGGCAGGAGTGATTTTATGATTGCCTGTATTTGTACAGGCAAGTGTAAGGATGGGTAGGTAGATGGGGTAAAAAATCTGTCTCATTCTGAAGTGATGAGGAAAACAACTCCATGGAAATAAAGAAAGTTTGAGATAAAAAGGTAAATATTTCCTTTGTCCCTAAGGCACAGTCAAGAAAAGGCATCATAATTTTGCTCAGACACTGGTATAGCCTCATGCTTCCCACAAAACATATTTCCCCGAGATCGGTTTGCACGTATCAGGTTTTGCCCATGAATACTCATGAGACACAAATCAGTCCTTTAATCCATGATTAGTATGTCACCCCACGCTCGGTGGTTGCATCATGATTTGGTGTTACTGTTGAATGGATGCTGTGCTATTTAATTGTTTTTTGCGTAGTGATCTGTTCACTCTGTTAATATTTAATTCTCTTTTCCCATCCCTCTTTCTACCCCCAAAAGGCCTGAAGAATAGGAAAACATCTTTCATTTTCTCGGGCTTCATGTGCTATTCTAAGAAAATACCTATTCATGATCTCCTGTAGGTGATAATGATGATATACAGTCATAATGCTGGAATTCTTAAGTGGTTGCCAATGCTGCTTTATAGCTGAAAAAAGAAAAAAAATTGACCTGATTTGAAATGAAGCAAGTTAGTATGCAGGTTAGTGTGCTTTATTTGCCTTTTCCAGTGGTTTGGATAATGAACAAATTGTCATCTTGGCATATCCTCTGCCAGATTCTGAGCTGAGAGCTTCACAGGAGCCTGAGTGACAGCAAACCACGCGCTGCCCGGTGCCTTGTGTGCTTTGCAGGGGTGAATTCATGAGGACAAATTAGATCTTTGATTTATCCTTTAAACAAAAAGAAAGGAAAACAGTAACATTAATTTAAACGAGCTTTGGCTGAATTGCATTTTTTGTAGTGATCAATATTCTGGGCATTGTAAGCAGCAGCTTTACATAATAAATAGCTGCATTATGTAATGCTAGTTAAATTTAGAAATGGTTATTTTATTACCTTTAGCACACATAAAATAGAGAGTGATAGAGCTGGAGCCCAGGAGCTGTCTGAGGATGCAGAGAACAGCTGGGCCTGGCTGTGCACAGTGAAAATAAACCCCATAAAGCCACATAGCTCAGGCTGCGTGCTCTGGGTCAACGTCAACCATTTCGGGGGGGGTGGGGTGGCAGGGCCAGGCCCTGCTCTGAAACACGGCACACCCAGGAGCAAAACATCTCTGCACAATAAAGATGGAAGATTTATTGTGAAGGAATGAAATGTGCCACTTTTCTTCTCCCTGGTGTCCCTATAAAGCCTTTGTTTGACAGGGTCGTTTGGGCTCTGGGTAGCTACAGTCCCTTCCGTGAGGCTGCTGGCTGCTTTGAGACCAGTTGTGTGCAGACTATAGATCAATTATCTCTCTGCTAGGGATAAACAGTGTTTCCCTTTTTCCTCTTCAGTAGCATTTGCTATTATCCCAGAGCATAGGAGCCCTTTCTTTTCCTTCCCGGACACACACACACACACACACACACACACACACACACACACACACACA
>JAHLSL010000060.1:6046174-6056488 GCA_025920805.1 Petroica traversi
CACACACACACACACACACACACACACACACACACACACACACACACGGGTTACTGGAGGGAGGGAGTGAAAGAATTCTGGTTTGTTGCATTAATCTTCATAGCCTGATCCTCTTGCAGCCTGCTGCTGCTAACTTAAGGGTTCAGCATGCTGCCCATTCACAACAGGCTGGAGGGACAAAACCTTTTGTTACAATTATGAGACATCTCAATCCAATAAACGCCCTGAAATGAGAGCCTCTGGAAATGGGAGTTTGGAAAATTACAGCTGAAGAAGGAAAGTCCCATTGTGAAATCTTTAGCTAAGCAGGAACACTCTTGTCTGGCTGTTTCATAACACACAGGGAGCTCCAGTGTGGGAAACGAGGGGACTTTAATTAGTACATCAGAGCTTAGATGTTCCTTCTGCTCGCTGGGGCTGGCACCCGTTTATCAGGGGTAGGGGTGCTCTGGAGGGGGCTGGAGCTGGAGCCAAACTGCTGATGGAGTTAAGTGCTCTCTGCACTGCTCTCTGCATTGCAATTAGAGGGCTCTGAATTAAAAGTTAATCTAAAGCACCGTCAAACTTAAGTAAAATTCAGATCTAGGTCATAGTTCTACAAGGAGAGCCTGTAGGTTCTTAATGGACTGCAGCAAAATCCTGTCAAAGGATTTTGAAGAGCATCTGGAGATGCTTTTTAAAAAAAATATAGATTTTGACAGATATCAGGATTGCCTCTAATAATTACATGTACTCGATTTTTACCAACTACTGTTCACAGCTTTAGTATAAAAAAAGAGTTCTGCCCAGCATCTGTTGTGCATGGAAGTTTCCAGACTACAGAGCAGCATGTAGCCATTTCAGAGAAATCGTGACCATAGAAGTTATATAGCTGAGCTGGTATGAGAGACAAAGAGTTAAAGCTCAATCTCATTTGGAAGTAAACTTTGCAAAAGCAGTGAATTTTCTCAAAGGCTGACTGCTCTTGATTTGCGAGGATGTTCCCACTCCTGATTTCAATTAAAGAGAAATCCTCAGGCATTTCTGCAGTTCGGCAGTGTCCTTTATTCCACATGGTTATATATTGAGTAATAAACAAAACAAACAAAGACTGTATTCTGCAATGAACTGCATACGTCCTGTGCAATCTTGGGGAAATCAATAGGTCAAGGTCTGGCCTTGGATTGCCTCAGTATTGGTTGTCAATAATTCCCCCAGCTTCAGTAGAGTTTACATTGTAAGTGAAAAATGAGTGTAGAGATGCAAAGCTGTCTGTATATTCCCCTAAAAGAAAAGAGAGGAAAAAATAATGCTGTAGACTACACTCCTTTACACAGAAGCAGAAATAAACAGGTAGCCAACATTGTAAAGTCTGATTTATTTTTTAGGTCTCCCAAAATCATGAGAGTACATTTTGAAGAAAGCATTCAGCCAAGCTTTGTGATGTCTTTGCTTCCCATTGTTGCATCCCTAGCTCCTGGCTCTTGCTGGGGTCTGCAGTTCACAAGGACCAAGACCTTGTTTGTACAATGAGGGTCATGTTACAGCACAATAGCAAACAGTGGGTCTTTAAATAGTGGTGAGGATGATGGTAATAATAATAATAATAATAAAACAAATATTGTAATAATTTGGGTTTTTGCAAGCGCTGATTTACAGAAGTCTTTTATCCTGCTCCTGGCAATGTTTTAGTAGTGCATGTTTTCCACCACAGCAGGCGGCACCGATGAGTGCCGAGGCTGAGCTGGGCACTGGGAACATGACCTGGGGCTGTTGCCCCCCATTTGCCTCCTGCCCCACAAGCCCTGGGGCCTGGTTGCACTCTACACTGGGCTGGTCCTGGTGGTGCTCAGTGCAGGTGCTGACCTCTTTGGATGTGGATGCAGAGCAGCTTTCAAGACTACACCACTGGGCTTTGTGCCTTGCTCACAGCAGAAAGGTTCACACGGAGTTTGCTGGAAGAGGGTGATTTGTGTTCCATCTGTTAATTAAATTAAAGGAAGGTGTGACAGGGGCTTTTGTCACCCTATGAGGCCAAAGGGACAAGACCAACCCATGGTCCCCTACGTTAGGAAGGGGAGGAGGCAGAGGTGGTAAAAGCACCTCAGCAATGGTTGTGGCCCCTGTGGCAGAATGTACAAACACCTCAAGGTGCCAGGACTGTGGCACTGGTCATCCTGCTGCCCAAGGATGAACAGGCAGCCTTATACCTCTGGCTTTACACTTCCCTGGGGTGAGAAAATACATTTTAATGTCTCGCTCTACTCCTGGTGTAGCTGATCCTTGTCTTTAAATAGATTGTATCTTCATTCCCATTTAAACCAGCATAAATCAGGAGTTAATCTAGGCAAAGTCACGTGGCTCTGTTGAAGTCTGTGGAAATGCACTTCCAGACCTTGTGCTAACAGAAGACACACTCACTGCACTGGGAGAGCAAAATGGTGCTCTGGAGACATAAATGTCATGACCCAGCTTTTGACATGGGTGCTTCCTTCAGGTCTCCCATGCTCTGGTGCAGCCTGTCTGGGGCTTGCCCATAGTGTGCATGAAGCTCCATATGCCCTTTAATGCTCCTCACGTGCTTCTTCCCAAGTCTTCATTTGTATCACTCACTCTGGCCATAAAACCTGCAGGATTTTAAATTGAACTGAAGTCCCAAATGCTTTAAAAGAATTTATGTTGCATAATTGTATGGGTTTGCCTGAAAACAAACAATGATGTATGGCTAAAATACTCTCCCGGGGGGATGACTCAGATCCTTCCTTGTGGCTTAGACCTTGCTGGGCTGCTGATGGTGCAACTTGTAATCTCTGCTCTAGATGCAGGCAAGGGAAGGCAGACAGAGGAGCAATGCATGGAGCAGGGGCATAAGATCAGAAATCATGAGTTATTTGGAGCTTTTGGAGACACTCAGTGCTTTCAGTTGTTCTAAATCAAGGCAGCATTGGAGACTATGGAGAAGAAAACCAACCCCCTGATGAGTTTTGCACCCCACTGTCCCATCTGCGGTGTGGGAGTGCAGCTGTTTTTGTGCTGGTTGGCAGAGCAGCCATGTACCCAGTGGCTCCTGCCCCCAGGGACAGCCTGTGGACAGCACAGGACACTGAGTGGGGTACCTGGAGCTGGGGTGGATGGGTGGGTGATTTTCTCACCCCAGGATGCCCTGCAGTGACTCACAAAATGCTGCTGCTATGAATGGGCAGGTTTGGGTGTTTTGCAATCCAGATGGTTGCAGGCAGGTCCCTCGTGTCTGGGTGTCTCATTGCCAAGTGCTGAGCAGATGATCCTGGCACCTGGGCTGCTTTGTCTGTACCCTACAAATGTTCTCGCCAGCAAGTCAGGAGTTCATGAGTTTTTGCTGTCACTGTTCTCACTTTAAACATCTTCCCATACTTTGTTTTCTGTAAACGTGCTGTATGTCCCAAGGACACAATCTGACTGTTCATAATTAAGTCACTTTTTCAACCAGGGCTCAAAAAGATTTATGAAAGCTTTGCGTTCTCGATGTGACACTCAGCCTGTGCTTAAATGTCCTTCAGCCAGGATGGCCAGGCCCGAGGAGCCCTAAGCAGGTGTTAATGTGTTTCTAAAGATCTGTATTTGCTTGGTACATACATAAAGCAGTTTGCAGAGGTGGCTTTGCAGATACGGGGATTTTGCTGGTTTTGTGCCGTTTGCAGATTTGGGGATTTCCGTTCTGAGCACGCTCTGAAGCCCTGGCTGCCGCTGTATGTGAGCTGGTATTCTCAGGATGGTGGCCTCAAGTGCATCAATCCCTTTCTTTCTGTCATTGCCAGCTGGGCTGGGGCATCTCAGGGTCTGTAGCTCCCTGTTAGCACTGGAAGTGCGGGGCATTCTCCGGTGTAACTTGATGCACTTGCAGCTTCTCAGCCCTGCCAGCACTCTCCACCCTTCCTTTCCTAAACCAAAAACATCAGGTATGGAGTTACCATTGTGGAGCAGACTTCAAGGAGCACGTCTGCTTTCCATTCCAAGCAAAGCATAGCACAGCAGTCTAATACCGCCAGTTTGCAATGAAAGAATATTAAAAATAGAAAAAAATAAAAGGAATAAAAAGGTTGATTTCATGGCGAAAAATAAAATAAGAAGCTTTTTTCTGCAGGCAGTGCCAAGCATCATCAGGGAACATATCAATTCATAACAGCTGCGGGCAGCTATTTCTGTCCCAGACTTCACTAGTTTAATGGGAGAAGCATGGTGAAAGTTAACAGATCTGTGTCCAGCAAGGTTAATTCCAAGGTTACCAGATTATGATGCAAAGAAAATCAGCTGGTGTTTTTCTGTCTCGCTATGAATAGCACAGTTGCATTATTGCTACCGGAAGGGTAGTCAGCTCTTCTCAGTCTGTGGTCTCCCACTGTGGAGGGAGGGACCTGTGAAAAATGGTTTCCTTTCCAAACATACCCTTCTGCCTTTCTCATTCAGTGCCTACGTAACCAGAATGCTGAAGGGTGGCTGCTAATATCACAACTGCTTGTGATCGTGTTTTGCAAGAGTCACTCTTCTGTAAGCCAAATGATTAAGTTTTGTTCCCTTTAATTTTTTGAGGGATAATAAAAACCAAAAGAGTTGTTAAAATGCTTTCAGGCAACATTTCTGCAAAATTGCTCGTGATTTTCTCTTCCACCATATCACATCTCATGTTCCAAAATTATTTGCATGGCCCTTTGACCCTGTAGCATCAATGACAGTGGCAGCAGGAGCCCACTGTGCTTTTTCCAGCAGATTTCCAGTCTGAACACACCCAGCATTCTAAAAGAGGAAGAAAAAAGACATCCAATGAGGGCATTCACAAACAGCTCCATGGAAAGGTGGTGGCAGAGAAGAATCTCTTGGCTTCTGCCACAGCTCTCTGTCCTGTCTGTGGAGGCTGTAGCCAGTTTGTGCTGCCAAATTTTGACATACAGCATGAAAATGGTTTCGTTTCCTGACTATAGTCACGTAATTTACAGAGATCTATTGGTAATGATGGTTTAGAAGTGAAAAGAAAAGCTTTCCACCTCATCTTTAGACAGATCAGTCTAGAACAGAGGTAACCATATAGTTTCATAATGTGCTTTGAGAAACTGGATAAAGTGCCTGAAGAAGAGCAAAATACTATTGCTAAGTACTATTAATGTAGCTGATGGATAAGTTTGAAACTCTGCTGATGAAATACTTCCATCAAAATATGTCCAGAATTATGTGTTCCCCAAAAGCTAACCAGGTTAAAAAAAAACCAAAAACACAACTGTGGACTCAGTTTGAGTCCTGTGTGTAGGTTTGGGCACCATAATAAAGCTTTTAGAGAGCATCCAAAGGAGGGACATGAGGATGGTGAAGGATCTGGGGGAAGCCATAAAGGCAGCTGAGATCACTTGGTTTGTTCAGCTGGAGAAGAAGAGAATGAGGTCAGAGCTCATTGGGGTCTGCAGCTTCCTCATGAGGGGAAGTGGAGGGTGACCAGGGGCTGGACCTGAGGAAACGGCCTGATAGGGAAAAGTTTTTCACTCAGAGGGGTTGGGCACTGACCAGGCTCCCAGGGAATGGTCACAGCCCCAAACCTGGCAGAGTTCGAGAGGCAGTTGGACCACACTCTCAGGCACAGGGTGTGATTCCTGGGGTGTCCTGTGCAGGCCAGGGGTTGGACTCTGTGATCCTTTAGGGTCTCTTCCAGCTCTGGATTTTATATGATTCTATGGTAGCCTTCACTCTGGAATGGCTTTCCAGGTTTTTTTTGGGGGTTTTGGTTTTTGTTTTGTTTTGTTTTGTTTTGGTTTGGTTTATTATATATTGTAATAATAGAAAATAAAGGAGTCTCAGTAAAAATTAAATGCTGTGATCTATCCAGAAGGGTGTTCCTTTTAGTTTTGAGGGAATTTCAGCAGTTTTCTTCTGAATCAAAATGAAGCCAGACTTGAAGATGTCAAGCTCTGCAGAGAGCTGGAAGGTGCAGCCCCAGCAGCCCAGTTCTGCAGTACCAGTTTGGTGTGGGGCTTCCCCGAGGATCTGCTTCACTGCTCAAGCTCCAGAGAGAGACGTCCCAGTCTTGCACTCACAGGGCAAGTCTGATCCCAGCTGCCTTGTGGTTGCTACAAGAAATATGAAGACTAGGTCATGAACTTAAAATAACGTGCTTTGATTCTCTCAGGCTATATATAAACTGCCTGGAGGATTCGTGTTGCAGCCTGCTCCAGCAGGATCTCGGTCACCCAAGTGCTCAGGGTAGGGAAGGGAACTTTGCTATCGCTGGTTTTGGCAGTGGAGTGCAGCCAGACCAGTCACCCAAACCTGCATGTTCAGGACCCTCACTGCTCCCTGTGCCTGAAATATCACCTGGGACATCACTGTGAGCTCTCGTTTGCATTCGGGGAAGAGGGAGGGGAGCAGATCCCTGGTTCTCCTGCCTTCCCATAATGCAAGGCAGGGAGCAGGGGAGAGCATTTCTAGAGCTTTCTTCCTCTGACCACACAGGCTCAGTGCTCCAGCTGTCACTGGTTAATCACCATCTTCCCCAGAGCAGAACAAGGATCTGACTCATGACTCAGAGCCCCATCCCCATGCCTGGCCTCCTCCTAGGGGAATGCTGCCCTCTCCGTGGGGATGGTAATTCCAAAAACATGAAAATAGCTGGGTTTTAGGATTGCTGGCCTTAAAACAGACCTTCAAAAATAGTTTCCTCAGATGTTACCTTGAGCAGAGTCTGTGTATATTCTTGCCAAGAAGCTCTTGTTAGAATATTTGCGGAAAATAAACTCTGGCAAGCCATGAGCAGAGCCAAGCGGATTTAAGACAAGCAAATATTTGTGGGAAAGTTTGTGTCTGTTTGCTCTGTCCACCCAACACTATCATTTAGCATTTTCCATGAGGACGTAACTTCACTGAGGTACCTTTTGATCAGAGGAGAGATCAATTACCATGTATCCATTTCCATGTTTTTCAGCTGTGAGGCACCAGTGGAAAGGTCAGTATTTCCTCCAAGAAGAATTTGGTTTTGGCTCAGAACTTTACTTGAAGAGTTAACATTTCTGAAGCCATGACCTCAAAACCACAAATAAAAAGAAAAATAACGTAAGGTAGATGAGCACAAAGTTCTGGAAGCCCTAACGAGTGAAAAACAAATTTCAGCATGTTTTGTAACCATCTTCTGGAGTTAGGGGAAAAGGACATTTTAATGAAACTGCACCCTAGAGCCCACAGAAATTTGCTTGGTAAACACTGAACTGAACGTGGGATGAAGGCTGGGTCTGTAGCCCTCCAGAAAACCCTTGCCCAACACGGGAGCAGGAAAGCTGGTGTTGGCCACTTGCTAGGCCTGGCTGCTGGACTCCAGCAGGACTCATTCCCCTGAGCAGCTCAGGAAGCCTTGAAGCCCAGCAGTATTTTTCTCATTGAAAATCACCCAAAGGATGAGGAAATTTCTGCCAAATCAACACACTTGGTTTGTGAAAAGACATCTAAGAGCACAAGTCTGACTTCATCTCTAGGTTAACACTCCTGCCCTGCCAGCTTGTGGTACTCTTGGTGCTGGGTTAATTGGACTCGAAGATCTTAAAACTCTTCTCCAGCCATAATGAGTTTTGTTTCCAGGGAGTGGAGTCCAATGGTCCCAGTGCCCAGTGTCAACAGGTATACAAAAACTTTGTGAAAATCAGTCTTGAAGAGCGAATGTCACAGCCAGTATTCTGCTATCCACACATACCCTCTGAAATGGACTTGTTCATCCCTTCCCTTCCTCCTGATTCTGCCTTTCCATCCATTGCTTTTCAGGCCATTTCCTCCATCTGTTGTCTTCCTGCTCATGAGGTTTCATTCTGAGCTGGCATCCCTTTGTCATTTCCCACAAATACACTGTGTGAAAGGACGTTATTTGTCTGTAGCCAAATAAAAGGATGGAAGAAACCAAAATTAGATCACTAATTTCACATGTGTAAAATACCACGCAAACACTGCGAAGATTTTCCAAGTCAGAAAAGGAAAAGGAAAAAATCAAGCAGCTGTAAAAATCAGGCCTGATTTTCACAAGTCTTCAGTAGAGATATCTAAGCATGGGAATTCCTAAACCTGCATGAAGAGCTTTGAGTTATTGATTTCATTATCTCATGAGAAGGGCTTAGAGCTCAGAGAGAGGTGCTGCTTCTCTTTGCAATGATGAAAAAAAGGGTAATTATTCCAAAAAACGTCTCTCATTACACATTCTGGCTCCCGTTTCTCTACCTCTTATAGGAAGTAAATGGAAAAGTGGGAAATGGCTGTGCAATACCAACCGAGATGGAGGAATAGAGGGCATCATCTGTAATGCTTTAGGCCAAGTGTCCCCAAATCCCACCCTGAGTGATAAGGGGGGGCACTGGTGGGTAGTGGTGCTTTACTCTAGCAAAAAAACATTTAATAGCTGGGTACATGTACGTACGCAAATGATTTTGCTGTGGGTTGGAATCTTATGACTGGAAATGGGATCATGAAGTGCCTTGTAAGACTGGAAGGAGCAGAGTGTCAGGGGGGTCTGTGTTAGATCCAGTTTCAAATAACACCTTTGTTAATGGGGAGCAACCCTGCATGAATGATCTCAGCAGATGTTCCCGAATTCAAGAAGCAATGAGCAACACAAGTATTTGGCAATTAGGGCTTCAATTAGGGAAAAAAAAAGTGAGAAAGCTTGTCTCCTTGCCTGCGAGCACGCCGTGCTTTGCATGAGCAGTGCTGTGCACACTCTGGGCTGATGGGGCTTGTGGTATCCAGTTGCACGCAGGTGAAAGCGAGGGGAGTCACAAAAATAGCTCTGCAGCCCACACCCCACCCACAGGAAAGCACAAGTCACCCAGGAGCAGTTGCTTGCTGGAGCAGCAGCTGCTGGGAGAGCATTCTCTGCAGCTGCAGCCTGCCAGGATGCTCCAGGGTGGAGCTGTGCCTGGGGACGAGGATCACACTCTCTGCTGCACCTAAACCTTCGTGCCACAAAGAATTTGCTTTACTCCATGTTGAGAGCTGGCCACTGTTGCCCACCCTGTAGCCATATCTCAAGCAAGCTCAGTGTACAGGATATTAACCCCATATGCTCCCTGCTCCAGTTTGACCAAATCAGCCTCAAGCGAGGCAATGTGAGATAAACCACACACTTCTTCCCAGGCCATGTGCTGTCCTTTTTTCCCCTGTGGTTTCTCATGGAGTTTCCAAACAAGAGAAGTCTTGCCTGGAGGCTGGCACACTACTCTCAAGCTGACTTTCTGGTGCTGTGGTAGTCTTCCCTATGACTTTGGACTCTCAGGGTACTTTCTGCAAGGAAAAAAGATGACGCTGAGCAGCAACCATTCAAGTTTCTCCATCCTGCATATGAAACCTCAACAAAGGCTGACATTTGTTTGCAATGTAAGGTGAGCTGCCTCTCCCAACCCCCAAACCTAAATCCCCAAAAGAGCCATCTCTCCGGCCATAGCCCCCTGTTCAGAGAATGGCTGGGGGCAAACCAACTTTAAGTTGCAGGTAAAGCTAGATGTGATTAGGAAAGGGGTGTCACAAGCATCTGACCCCCAGGACCAAATTTAGTGGCCCAGGAATGAACCAGGACTTGTTTGTCTTTGAAAGCAAATCCCATGTCCTCAGAAGTTGCTCAGTTTTGTGTTTTCTCTCTAGCGATCCTTGGTGTCTCCAAGGATGATATCCCAGGGCTGTCATTTACCCAGTGCCATGTTCCCACCGTTGTTCTCTTCTCCATGCCATGGTCCCTGCTTGCCAAAAAGAGAAGACATTGGATTACCCCATCTCTGTTACTCCTTGTGTAAGCACTATGGATATTTTTGACTGTCCTTTTCAATTCCAGCTGAAGTCGGTGCCACAGGCAGCTCTCTTAGTAGATTGCTTTTGTGATTTATGCGGGTCCAGAAGAGTCCAAGGATCATTTATCTTCAAACCAGGAGAGAGATGAAAGAGTCATGGTAGTAAAATTTCCTGCAGAGCTAGATCTGAGCATCAAAGAGGGGAAAATGTCATTGTTTTACTGAGACATGACGACGTGAGGCAGGTTTTAATGCTGGGGGATTTTTTTGACTGCATAATTTGCCTTAAAAAGAAAAAGAAGTTTTGGGAAATGAGAGGAGGGCAAACGAGCTTGGTGGGCACTTCTGGGAAGCACTCTCTGGTGAGGGGCAGAAAAGCCAGGAGGGAGCAGAGCCCGAGGGGCACATTCTGCTCCTGGGGTGGGAAGGCAGCACTGGGCAGGCTCAGGCTGGAACTGCTGGGTGCCCCTGTGTGGCCATGGAGCCCGAGTGCAGCTGGCGCCAGGACAGGCGTGCCATCAGCCCTGTCCCATGGTACCTGAGTGCAGGGGACAGGTGT